>SZWC01002130.1:90059-121952 GCA_023375785.1 Penium margaritaceum | reverse complement strand
GGAAGCAAGGCGTACCGGCTCTTTGACCCAAGGAGGCAGCAGATTGTGCGGAGTCGCGACGTCACGTTCGACGAGAAAAGCCGTTGGACAGACAAGGAGGCAGGTCTCTCCAAGAGGGGGGAGTGGATGCCACTCCTTGAGTGGGAGATGCCGGAGGACGTGAATGAGGGTGACGTCCTCGCAGCAGCACCAGCCGGAGAGGATCGCCCGAGCGATGGGCGACCGGCAGAATTTGTTCCGGACAGTTTGGATGAAGAATCCGAAGCACCGGAGATGGACGAGGAGGCGGGGAGTCGACAGATGTCTCCAAGGTCTCCAAGAGAGGGGGAGCAGGCGCTTGGAGAGGATGGCCCCAAAAGGGGACAGCAACAACAACAACCTCCTCAACAGCCCTGCACGAGCAGCCGTGTGCGAAGAAGGACAAAAAGATATGATGCCGACAAGGGCATTTGGACTGGGTTCGCGCAAGAGGAGCCTCAAGGAGGCACTGCACAAGAAGGATGGGGCTGAGTGGGAGGGAGCAATAAAATGTAAGCTCGTCTCCCATGAGGAGAAAGTCTCCTCAGTTATAGGTTGAGTATGGACGACTGCCATGGGTGATGCGCAAGGGGGAGATTGTTGGAATGATGCTNACAAGGCATCTAGAGGTGTCTTGGTCTTCTGGACACCTTCCCTCCTACTAGAAGCAAGCTGAGGAATCTAGGAAGGGGCAGAAGCTTCTAGAGGAGGGAAGGGATGCCTTCCTAGGTGGGAAAAGGACAGCCTACCAAGGAGCACTCTAGAAGCCATAGAATCTGCTAGGAAGCTCCAAATCTGGCATGCTTTGGTGTTCTGGAAAACTTAGATCAGTGGCTATAAGATTCCACTGCTTGTGAGCCTTGATCAAAAGTGTTCATTCCCAGTCAATTGAGGCCAAAACTATTGCCTCACTCTCTGACCAGATTTCTGCCATCCTTGGAACCAGTTGCCTCCACAGTTTCAGTCTCTCCAAAAACATTTGGTGGTGTGAACCAGCCATTGCTAGGGACCCTCCAGGGTGCACACTCACCCTCAGTCCAACAGGGCATTTGTTACTCGGTCTGGTCGATTATTCACCGGAAGTCGAGTCGCGGCTGGCTCCAAGGGCCGCCACGCACACCTCAATTATGCAAGCTCATATCCCCCTCGTTACTTGTCCGATTCTAGTGAAACAACTTCCACCGGATTAAGCGATTTGTGTCTGGATTAAGGGGAAATCCTCCACTTTAGGATTTGAGCAATCGTCAAGCCTTTAGATCCAACTGTGAGGAATTTCCTCTCTCTGGCAGCTTGTCAGCGCCTCCCGGCACCGGACTTGGACATGCGGAGGGGCAAATCTTAAACATTCTCTCCCTTGCACTTGCCATGCCCGCTATTGCTCCTGCTTGCTCTCACTCATCTTCTGCTGCGCCCTCCAGTCCATTATAGCTGGTTATCCTAAGTCCAGCCACGCTCATCGCGTGCTGGTCTGCCGGTTGTGCTTTGGTCAAGCAATCTGCAAGCATGTTGTGTAAGCTGCAATGTTGCAGCACCACCTGCCCCTTTTCTACCATGTTCCATGTGTAGTGATAGCGCATGTCAATGTGCTTTGTCCTGCTGTGATGCATCGGGTGATTAGTGAACGAGATGGAGTCGGTGTTGTCCTCTTGCACCACTGTTGGCTCCTGCTGCGGCACGCTCAGCTCCCCCAACAACCTGCGTGGACACACCGATTCCTTGACTGCCTGAGCTAGTGCAATGTACTCTAATTCTACTGTGGAGGTGCCGACAAAGTTATGCTTCCTGCTAAACCACAAGACTGTTGCACCGGTGAGGAAGAACACGTAGCCGGATGTGGACTTCCGCTTGTCCACATTTCCAGCGTAGTCTACGTCCGTGTAGCAGACCAGACGCAAGGGGTCCACCCGCCCCTTCCCGTCGAACCTGAGACACTGGTGCTACGTCGCTTGCAGGTAGCGGAGGATGCCCTTGACCGCCTGCTAGTGTAGTGGTCCTAGATCGGCCACGTACCTGCTCACTTGGCCCACCGCGTAGGCCAGGTCCAGTCGAGTTGTCACCATGGCGTACATGAGGCTGCCCACCGCCGATTGGTAGGACACCCTTACCATATTCTCCCCCTCTTCTTTTGTTTGTGGCGCCGTTGCAGCACTTACTTCACATGTCATGGAGACACAACTGCACACTGGTTTACAGTTCCCATGCCGTACCGTTTCAGCACCTCGACCACGTATTTGGCCTGCCCGAGCTTAAGTGTACGTGCCCTCCGGTTCCGCGTAATGCTCACCCAAGGTAGAACTCTAGCTGTCCCATGTCCGACATCAGGGACCTGCTGCTCAGCTAATCTTTGAGCTGCTATAGGCTTGGCAGGTCTGAGGAGCACAAGATCAAATCTTATATTTAGAGTGCAATGATCTGATGGAGCTTCTAGCTACGCAGCACATACACGCTGTGATCCGCCTTACAACGTTTGAAGCCGAGTTTGTTGACATGGTGTGCCCCTTGCCATGAGTGCCATTGATCGTACTCCCTCGTTCAACCACTGAGGAGTGGTCTAACACCTAATCTAACTTTATACTTTGATACCTTGGATTTTCCCATGTAGGATCCAGCTTTGAATCGCTCAATTTGACTGAGTATTCAGAAAGTTAGCCTAGTCCAAAAATCGGGTGTTGGGCGGGTGGAATCTGGTATCCGCCATGGGTGGTGGGATAATCCACCGCCAGTGATCCGAGTTCGTTCCTAATGGGCTCCAAATGCACCAGGGGCATGAATGAGGTAACCATAAGGACTTCCTTGACCAAGGTGAACTTCTCCTTGACTTCTGGGCAAGGAAAGCCGCTTCCACGGGTCATCGTCGAAGCGCCTCCAGTCGCCTAGAGTGCAAGGCTAGGTGGGCGGCTCCACAAAGGGTTACTTCGACGGCCGTAGCAGGGGCTCTACTACTCTGATTTGGGCATGCTTGGATGCGTTGAAAATCTTGGATCATAGGCTATATGGATGTGATGCAATCTCACTATGATAACTAACAAAAACGTGTTTCAATTCAGTTCTATTGAATGCAATGTGTTCTACCCAATCACATCTGTGATCCTTGTGCTCCACACTCTTCATCATTGGTGTCTATTGGCTGCCCCAAACATTGGTAGCGAGAACCAGTGAGAGCTAGGCCCTCCTTGAGGGTGCATCCACACCCACTAGAGCCAAAAAAGGGTTATGTTCCCACGTGCTTAGAAGGACCCTAGCTCTACAACTTTCACGCTACTGTTGCGCGCCATGGCAACGACCGAGGAAGAGAGCATCGGCGCCATCTCCAAGACTGATGGGAACGGCTTCCCTTTGTGGAGGTGGCAGTTTGAGGTCTACCTGGATGACCTGAGGGCCTGCTTGAGCTGGTCAACGGTAAAGAGACCGCCCCTCCGGAAACCGCGATGCCGGAGGAAGTGGACAAGTACAAGAAGTGCAACACGAAAGCATTTGCTTTGTTGGTGTTACCGCTAGCTCCGTCGCAGCACGCACTGATTCAAGGATACACGGAGGCTACGGAGGCCTCGAAGAAGCTTTGCACCATCTACCAGTCCACCAACCTTGCTAACGAGCTCTTTGTCTTCAAGAGGCTTATCACCCTCCGAGCCAACGAAGGCGAAAACATCATGGAGATCCTGCAGCATATTGAGTCCCTCACTACCAAGTGCGTAGCCACCGGTTGGAAGGTTGACCCTCAGTTGCAAACCATGATCATCCTCCTGGCCTTGCTGGACATTTGGAGTCCCATGATCACCGTTGTAGGCGGCTGGTCTGCCGATGAGCTGAAGTACCCGAAGTTGGCTGAGTACATCCGCAATGAATGGATGCGGCGTGGTGGGAAAGAGAGTACGGTAACGTCAAGTTCTGCCTATGCCGTCCGTCCTCAAGGTGGAGGGGGAGGCAAGAAGGGGAATTGTGCCAAGCAGGGTACCAAGGGAGGTGACAACAAGGGGGAGTACTACAACTGTGGCGAACAGGGCCACTACGCATGCGACTGCCCTAACAAGAAGCCAGACGGCCAGGGAGGCTACCGACTTGACAGATCCGGAAGTCACGGTGATCGAGTCCAGATCAAGCCACCACACACAATGCAACCGGGCGGCATTCGTCACCTACGGCACCACCGAGCGGCGCATGACAGTGGCCAATGACAAAACAGAGTTGGCCGCGGGTGAAGGCAATGTTCGCATGGAGTCGGTGGTGAACGGGAAAGTCCTTCCATGTACCATCTACGACGTGCTCCACATGCCCAACTTTGGGGCAAACCTGCTGTCAGTGAGCCGCCTAACTGACAAGGGGCTAGAGGTACTCTTCAACAAGAAAGAGGCCATCATCCGGAAGGAGGGGGACGGCGAGGTAATTAGACGAGGCAAACGAGAGGAGGACCTGTACCTTCTTTGTACCAAGGTTCTTGCCGATGCGACGAGGGCTGACGCCGCCAACCTCGTGACGAAGGATGAAGAAAACCTGGACCTATGGCATCGCTGTTTCTGCCACATCGCTCTCTCAACTGTGAGTGACATGGCCAAGAAGGAAGTGGTGCGGGATCTTGAGGTCAAGAACCTTGACGCAGCCAAGAATGCCATGTGCAAGCCATGCGTGGTGGGCAAGGCGACACGACAGCCATTCTATGGCAAAGGGACACATGCATAAGCGAAGCTGGAGGTGGTCCACACTGACGTGTGCGGACCATTCGAGAGCTCCATTGGTTGCGCTCGATTTTTCGTGACCTTCATCGACAATCACCACCACAAGCTCTAGCTCTACATCATCAAGAGGAAGAGTGATGTCTTGACATGTGTGCAGGGGTTTGTGGTGGCAGTGGAGTGGCAAACAAGGTTGAAGGTGAAGGCATTCCAGAGCGACCATGGCGGCGATTACAAAGGCTCCTTGGCATGGATGAAGAGCAAGGGGATCGCATGGCAGAAAACTATGCCACACTCTCCGCATGAGAACGGCGTCACCGAGAGGGCAAACTGCACCATCCTCAACATGGGCCGGTCCATGTTGAGCGATGCCGACCTCGCGCAACGGTACTGGGGTGAGGCGGCACGGACAGCGGCATACATCATGAACGTGACGGCGACAAAGCCGCTAAAAGATGCGGAGTCCAAGGTGTAGAAGATGCCACAAGAAGTGTGGAGCGGCAGGAAGCCAACTGTGGCACACCTCTGCACATTTCGTTGTGATGTACATGCCACTGTGCAGGCACGGGAGGGGCAGGGCAAGCTGGACCCGCGGACTCGCCGGTGCATCTTCGTCAGGTACGAGAGCAGGAGCAAGGCGTACTGGCTCTTCGACCCGCGGAGGCAGCATATCGTGAAGAGTCACGACGTCACGTTCGACGAGGAAAGCAATTGGACGGACAAGGACATGGGTCTCTCCAAGCGTGGGGAGTGGCTGACACTCCTCGAAGGGGAGACACTGGAGGACACAAAAGAGGGTGACGTCTAAGCGGCTCCAACCGGCGAAAACCATCCGGGGGATGGGGGAGCAGCCGATTTGCATTCAGCCGAGTCGGCCGTTGAGTCCAAAGCGCCGGCAGAAGTGGAGCTGAATGAGGAGGCGAGAAGCAATCTCGCATCTCCATGGTCCCCGAGAGAGGGGGAGCAGGCTAGCGGTGCAAGTGGCACTGCGAGAGGGCAGCAGCAGCAGCAGAAGCCTCAACAGCAGCAACTGAGGAGAAGCGGACGTGCAAGGAGGACGGCAAAACGGTACGATGCTGCGGAGGGCATCTGGACTGAATTTGTTCGGGCATTTTTTGTGCAAGAGGAGCCCAAGACCGTCAAGGAGGCATTGCAGCAGAAGGATGGGGTTGAGTGGGAGGGAGCTATAAAATATGAGCTCTCCTCCCACGAAGAGAACGGTACTTGGCAGCTGATTGACAGGGCGGAGGGTGCGAAAATCATCGACTCCAAGTGGATCTTCAAGAAGAAGCTCACCAAGGAGGGGAAGGTGGATCGGTACAAGGTGCTGCTGGTAGCGAAGGGGTATGTCCAACGGAAGGTTGAACACTACGAAGAAACCTTCACACCGGTGGTGAAGTTTACCTCCATCCGCTCCATCCTCTCAGTGGAGGCGGGACGGGGTTACGAAGTTCACCAAATGGACGTGAAAACCGCATTCCTCAATGGCGACCTGGACAAGGAGGTCACTATGGAGGTGCCAGAGAGGGTGGACGTGGCGTCGGGAAAGGTGTGCCGGCTTCGCAAGGCGCTCCACAGACTGAAGCAAGCGCTACTCATGTGGTACCTGAAAATGGACGGCTTCACGGCCGAGCTTGGCTCTGTGAAGCAAATCAGAGTGTGTACGTACAGAAGTAGCCGGGGTTGCACCAGATTGTGGTCTTTTACATGGATGACCTTATCCTCGTGTCATCGGACATGGAGGAGTTGGTGAACCTGAAGAGACAGCTGGGCGGTCGATTCAAAATGACCGACATGGGCGAGCTCGAGTACGACACCGGCGTCGCCATCAAGAGGGACCGCAACGTACGCACGTTCGAGATGGGGCAGGCAAAGTACGTGCAAGAGGTGCTCCGTCGCTACAACATGGAGGAGTGCAACCCCATCGGCACACCTATGACCACCACATGTGAGTTGAGCTCGAGCATGGGCTGGAGCACGGACGAGGAAAAGGAGGCGATGGTAGGTTTGCCATACCAGTCCGCGGTGGGGAGCATCATGTATGCCATGGTGGCAATGCTGCCTGACCTGGCCTTTGCGGAGGGCCAAGTGAGCCGCTACATTGCTGACCCCGGGCCGCTGTATTGGTAAGCGGTGAAGCGGTCCTCCGCTATCTCAAGGCGATAAAATAGTTGCGGCTCGTATTTGGAGGGGGAGCGCGTAACGACTCCCTCGAGTTGGTCGGCTTCTTGGATGCCGACTGGGCTGGTGATGTGGATGACAAAAGATCAACATCGGCGTACGTGTTTGTGCTAAGCGGTGCAGCAGTTTCATGGGCAAGTTGGAAGCAAGACTGCGTGGCGTTGTCCAGCACTGAAGCGGAGTACATCGCGCTCGCGGAAGCCGCAAAGGAGGCGGTGTGGCTGTGGCTGCTGCTAAAGGAGATCGGTGTTCCGCAAAGGAAGCCAACGATACTCAACGTTGATAACATGAGTGCCATCAGCCTCACCCAGAACCCAGTGCTGCACAGGAGGACCAAGCACATCGAGATCCGGCATCACTACGCACGCGACTTGGTGGAGAAGGAAGTTGCGGCTATTGTGCATTGTGGCATGAAGCACATGCTCCCCGACGCAATGACCAAGGCACAGCTCAAGGATATGCACAACACGAGATGCATGCAGCTCGGTCTGTGCTGTGAAGTTTGAAATGCTACAGGTTCCAAGGACAGGAAATCAAGGCTGCGGTGCAAGGGGGAGATTGTTGACATGGTGTGCCCCTTGCGATGAGTGCTGTTGAGCGTGCTCCCTGGTTTGACCACTGAGAAGTGTTCGAACACCTGATCTGACTTAGATTTGGATTCCTTGAATTTTTTCATGCATGATCGAGATTTGAATTGCTCGATTTGAGGGAGTGTTCAAAAAGTTAGCCTAGCCCAAAAATCGGGTGTTAGGCGGGTGGAATCTGGTACCCGCCATGGGTGGCGGGATAATCCACCGCCAGTGATCCGAGTTTGTTCCTAATGGGTTCCAAATGCACCAGGGGCATGAATGAGGGACCCATAAGGACCTCCTTGACTAGGGTGAACTTCTCCTTGACTTCTGGGCGAGCAAAGGCGCTTCCATGGATCATCGTCGAAGTACCTCCCGTCACCTAGAGTGCAAGGCTAGGTGGGCGGCTCCACCAAGGGTTACTTCGACGGCCGTAGCAGGGGCTCTCCTGCTCTGTTTTGGGCGTGCTTGGATGCGTTGGAAAGCTTAGATCACAGGCTATAAGGATCTGATGTAATCTTACTATGCTAACTAACAAAAACGTGTTTAGATTCAGTTCTACTGAATACAATGTGTTCTTCCCACTCACATCCGTGATCCTTGTGCTCCACGCTCTTCACCATTGGTGTCCATTGGCTACCCCAAACATTGGTAACGTGAACCTGTGAGAGCTAGGCCCTCCTTGGGGGCGCATCCACACCCACTAGTGCCAACAGAGTTGTGCCATGAAGGTGTCCATCTGTTGGTACCAGCATCGGGGCGATCGATTTAGCCCGTACAAGGACTTCCGCAGCTTGCGCACCTTATACTTCGACGCCTCCACCCCCGTTGGTACCTCCATGTAGATTTCTTTGTCAATCATGCTGTTGAGGAAGTTTGTCTTTATGTCCATCTGGTGGAGCTCCATATCCTTCGCGGCTGCCACCGCAAGGATCGCTCAGATGCTTGTGAACTTGGCGACAGGGGCAGACATCTCATCGTAGTTCTCACCCTTACGTTGTGTGTACCCCTTCGCCACAAGAAGCGCCTTGTACTTGTCCATCACACCTTATTTTTTGAACTTAGTCTTGAAGACCCACTTCGAGCCAATGAACTTGGCGTTTTACGTCCTGTCAACCAGCACCCACTTTTCGTTTTTAGCAATGGACGCCAACTCCGAATTTTTGGCGGCACCCCTCTGCTTCCCCTCGGGCCGTGCAAGCACCTCTTGCACGTTTGTCGGCTCTGTTGATGTAGCTAGCATGCATCACGCCATGCCGATCCATTGACTGGTGCCTGCGTCAAAGCCCTTCCCTGCTCTCCGCTACCTCTCGCTGCGACGCAGCAGTTTTGGTAGCACCTTGTCGCTCTGATGCGATCCTTCCGACTCCGCTCGCTCCGGTGAAACATCAACAGGAAGGCTCCTCGAAGGTCTCTCTTGCTTTGGAAATGCATCCACAGGACGGGTGGTGCATCTAGAGGATTTTTCTCCGACGCCCGACGCGAACTCCACCGGGAGTGCATGCTTTGGCACTCGTAGTGCCTCCTCCGACGGATCTTTCCACCAGATATCCAGCCCAGTTGCATCATCGTCAGAGTCTTTCGTATCGGCTGCCGTACCTACTGCACTGTCGTGCTCCGATGACGCATCATCGACCTCCGCAACTGCTGGCTCCTTCTTGTAGCCAAGGAGTTGGAACCACTCCCACTATTTTGGAGTATTCCCGATGCTTATGTCGTTGCTGCTGCTACTAAAGCCCTGCTGCTCGTCGAACTCGACGTCATGGGTGCGGATGATCTCTTGTGTGCACGGGTCGTAGAGCCGATAAGTGTTTTACGTGCTCTTGTAGCCGAGGAACAAGCATGGCTTTGCCCATGGTTGTAGCTTGCTGTCGCGTCTCTACGCCACCTTCACCATTGCGTGCGCCTTGCACCAAAACACCTTCAGGTGTGCCACATTTGGCTTGCACCTCCTCCAAACCTCCTGCGACTTCTTCTAGCTTCCCTTACCCTTCAGCACCACTGTTGGGGTGAGGTTGATATTGTAACTCGCTTTAATCACAACCTCCATACAGGACCCTCGTGGCAACCCCGCATCCACAAGCATGGCTTGCACCATGTTTATCAGTGTCTGGGCCGCCCTCTCTACCACTCCGTTAGACTGTGACAAGTACAACATACTGGGTTCCCACTTGATGCCCTGTTGCTTCATCCACCCGCTACAGCCCACGTACTCTCCACTGTTGTTGATGCGTAGCGCTCTAACCTTCCGACCAGTATACCCCTCCACCGCTGGGACGTACTCATTCAGCCGGTCCAAGACCTCACCTTTCAGCTTCGTGAAGTACATGAAGAGCTTTCTGATGCAGTCATCAATGAAGGTGACAAAGTATCTCAAGCCGCTGTTTTATGACGTTTTGAATTTTTCGCACACTTTGCTGTGCATGACCTCTAGTAGATCCTTTTTGTGAACCCCATTCTTGTTGAACGGCTTACACCTTGCCTTTTCCAAAATTCAAGGCTTGTAGTTCGTGTGCGCTACTGCATCTGTTGTAGCGTCTGTTGCATCGTTGATGACGAGGCCACACACCATGTTCTGCTTCACCACCTCCTTCACTGTTGCGGATGCCAAATGCCCCAACCGTAGGTGCAAGAGATCTAGATTAACGCTACCTCCCTTGGCTATGTTGAGGACGCGCTCTTGCAATTCTGCTACGTTTGATGCCGCGGGGATCACCTTGGTCTCCATAGTGTAGAGACCACCTTCGCGCTTTGTCTCCAGCACGACCTTGGCACCACAGTCGTTGCGTGCCACTGCGCCTGTCCTGCACAAGAGGACCTCATATCTCTTATTTGTCAAGCGAGTGACACTCAAGATGTCAGCTAGGCTTGGGATGTGCTGCATATTACGAATTGTGCACAGCTCCTTACCGCCCACCACGACTTCCACCTCCACGTCACCTTGGCCCGCCGCCGGTTCAATTTTGTCATTCGTGACCACCATTGACTTGGACGACTTCTCCTAGGTGACGAACCCCACCTTCTCAACCTGGGTGTGCACCTCGGCCCCGGAATCTTGGCACTGCCTGTTGGTCTTCTTGAGGAAGTGGTTCTTGTTGCCATTGAGGAGCGACTTGCCTTTGGTGTTCTTGCCGCTAACATTCTTCTCTTCCCGACACTCACGGGCCCAATGACCCTCCTTGCTGCAATTGCGGCATGCGCCTATTTTGGCGCCCTTCTTGCTTCCAGCCTTCTTGGCGCTTACATTGCCCCCAATTCTGCCACCCTGTGTTTTGGTGACGAGGGCCAATGACGAAGACGAGGATGTTGACATGGTGTGCCCCTTGCCATGAGTGTTGTCGATCGTACTCCCTGGTTCGACCACTGAGCAGTAGTGAAACACCTTATCTGACTTTAGATTTGGATTCGTTGGATTTCTCCATGCAAGATCAAGATTTGAATTACTCAATTTGAGTGAGTATTCAGAAAGTTAGCCTAGCCTGAAGTTCGGGCATTGGACGGGTAGAATCTGGTACCCGCCATGGGTGGCGGGATAATCCACTGCCAGTAATCCGAGTTCGTCTCCAACGAGCTCCAAATGCACCAGGGCCATACTTTAAGTGACCAAAGGGACCTCCTTGACCGAGGTGAGCTTCTCCTTGACGTTTGGATGAGGAAAGGTGCTCCCAAGGGTCAGCATTGAATCGCCTCCCGTTGCCTAGCGTGCAAGGCAAGGTGGACGGCTCCACCAAGGGTTACTTTGACGGCTGCAGCAAGAGCTCTATTGCTTTGATTTGGGCGTGCTTGGATGCTTTGGAAATCTTAGATCACAAGCTATAAGAATCTGGCGTAGCATCACTAGGCAAACTAACAAAAACGTGTTTCAATCCAGTTCTATTGAATGCAATGTGTTCTGCCTACTCACATCCGTGATCCTTGTGCTCCACACTCTACACCATTGGTGCCCATTGGCTGCCCAAAACATTGGTAACATGAATCAGTGAGAGCTAGGAATCCTTGAGGGTGCCTCTATACCCGATAGTGCCAACAAAAGGGTTATGGACCCATGTGACTAGTGTTGAATGGTATGCACTTGCTAGCTGGCTGGCTGGCTAGTTGCACAAGGCATGCCCTGCTCTATGGAGTACGTCCCCTTGGTTTGTTCTGAGATAGGCCATGAATGTACTGCCCATAATGGGTATGTCTCCTGGAGATCATCATAGAAAACAAAACTTTGTGGCCTAGTTTGGACAGTCGCCGGAGCTCATGGGTCGCGGGCCTAAACCCCGCGACGGCTGCATTTTTCTTTGTGGCCGAGAATGGGACAGGAAGCTTTTGGGAAGCTTACTAGAGGCTGCCTTGAGGATGACACTTGGTGGTCTTAGGCCGTGCCAAGTAGGACTGTAGGCCAAGGTTGGCTCCTGTGGAGCCACTGCAAGCAGAAGCATTAGCAAAGCTCTCCAAGTACAAAAGCATGTACCTTGCATGCATGCAAATCCTGCTGCGAGTCTCCCATGGCGCATGAATTTCGCCCGCCTCATCCAGCTGGCTGCTCCTGCATATCGTGCATGAATCAAGGTCCTCCTTGGTGCTGTGACAAGCGCCATCAGCTTCACCACGGATGGCTGGAGAGCCATCAACAACACGAAATACTTGGACGTTACCGCCCACTTAATTGACCACAACTACAAGGTCCGCGCCATTGCGCTCGCCTTCCCCGCCATCGCCCGTGGTGCCACAGCAGAGAACTTGTACCTCCTCCTCAAGGACGCGCTGCAGCAGTGGGGTCTGTGGGACAGACTTTCCTGTCTCACAGTGGACAACGAATCAACGAACGACGCCATGATCGACCAGCACCTCATCCCCCACAACGACTCCTTTGAAAAAGCTGGCCACATACGGTGTCTCAGACATGTCATCAACTTGGCTGTGGGAGACTTTCTCAAGCAGCCGCGGGTCGCTGCAATCCTTGGGCAAGTTTGAGCAATCGCAGTCTTCGTGACAAGGACCCCAACCCAAGAGGAGTCCCTGATGGAGGCAGCAAAGGAGGCGGGCGTGAAGTACCTTTCCCTCCACCTCGATACCAAAACGAGGTGGAAAAGCTCGCTCAACATGTGCGAGCGCGTCATTGGCCTCAAGGACGTCCTGGAGGGTTGGCTGTCGGACTTTGGCCGTGATGGTGCTGCACTGAAGCTGAAACTTGACGACTGGGATCTCATTGCCCAGGTTACCATGATCCTCAAGCCATTCAAGAGCTTCACGGATGATGTTTCAGGTTCCACGTACCCAACCCTCTCACTCATCATCCTGTTCTACGCTTCGCTGCTGGAGAAGATGCACGCCTGGTTGGTGAAGGCACTTGCAGCTGAGAGGAAGAGCAAGCGCAGGGGAAACGCGGGCCGCCTGGACTGCAAGGTGCAGCTCCTCTTGGAGCTGAAGGATGGCATTGTCGCGTGCATAGCCAAACTGGATAAGTACGTCAAGCTGCTGACGGAACGACACGTGCTGGCAACAGCATGCGATCCGCGCTTCAGGTTGCGTTTTTACAAGCACGTCCACCCCAAGGTTGGCATCAACACAGCTACAGAACTGCAGCTAAAGGTGGTGGACATGCTGCGCCCATACAACAAGAGAGTTTTGCAACAACGTGAGGCAAAGGAGGCTGCAGCAGCAGCCCTTGATGAGGCAGCCGCAGACATGGCAGTGCAGGCAGCATACGGCATAGCAAGCCAGGGCAAGGTTGCTGCAGCTACATCATCATCCGCGGCGATGCCTGCATCTGCAGGTGATACATGGTCACATGGTTCACATTTGGTGTTCCGTTTTGGCTTCTACCTTCCATCAATGAAGCATAAGAAATCTGTTGCAATGCACACAATTTCAGAATGAGACTGCATTGCATGTGAGTCTAACGTACAGAAACTAACTATTTGAAAAATGTCTTTCTAAATGTATGCAGAGACTCAACAACAAAACCAAGATGCTGCCATTTCAGCCCATCGTTGCAGCCAGCGCATCAGCGCCAACCAGAATCTGCTGGAGGCTGCACTTGAGGATGCAGCCGCCGACATGTTTGCTGAGGACGACCAGAACCAAGTGCAGGCCCAGCCGAGCTCATTGGAGCTCAAGGTGGATGCGTGGGCCAAGGAGGAGAAGAAGGGCCGTGGGTGCAACATTCCGAAGTATTTCAGGAAGAACAAGACTTCATTTCCCACGTTCCATCTTGATGCCCTGGACCTTTTTGCGGTTCCAGCAACAAGTACACCTTCCGAGAGGCTGTTCTCACTAGGCCGCCATGTTATTACCGACTTCCGATAGATTCTGATTGACCTGACGATTGAGAACCTTATGTTGCTGAAGTCGTAGGTGAACGATCCAGCACTTGCAGACTTTCCAGTGGCTCCAAACGGAGAAGTGGCACCAGAATTGGAAGCCGAAGAGAAACGTGTCAACCTTGTACGCCATGCAGCACATGTGGCTCTGCAGGAGAATAGTGATGACGCAGATTGGGATGAGGTTGACAACGACGACATTGCCGATGTGGGAGAGGACAATGGAGCTCCCAACAGTGCCTGTGGTGTTGAGGCAGAAGCATGATCAATGTTTGTTGAGGAAGGGCAGGCATGCTGTCATGCGGTCCATTAGGCAGGGCAGGCATGCCGTCATGTGGTCCATTAGGCAGGGCAGGCATGCCGTCATGCGGTTCATTAGACAGGGCAGGCATGCTATCATGCAAGTGAAACTGGAGTTGTGCTTACATTTCACATTTGACATTGACATTGGCCACAACATTCCCTGCAAAAAGTAGAATTGTACACTAGTGTTTTGCATGAAGCTCTAACAAGTGTGTGAAGTGCAATTCACCTAAAGTCACATGGATCTAAATTGAAGCTAAAAAGCAAAAGGATTCAATGGATTCGTGAATCCATATGGATTCGCGAATCCGAATCCAACCTGGGATTCGAACTCGCAAATCTGAATCCAGGTCAGGATTGGCGAATCGGATTTGGTGTGCAGCCTTACATAAGAAGCTTAAAATTGTGCATCACAAACTTGAACTTGCCTCTGCCCAACGCTTTGGTGAGGAAGTCTGCACACTACTGTCGCGTGTCAACACCTGCGACAGAGACTATGCCCTGTGAAACATGCTGGTATACAAAGTGATGCTTATTGTTGATGTGCTTTGTGTGTGTGTGACACATGCCATCATGCTCTTCTATGCGGCGTGTGCTCTTATTGTCGTAGCAGATGGTAGCATATGGGCTACCGCAGCTGCTGCATGAGACAACACAACCAGATGCTCTCACAGACCCCTGCCCCTAATGAGACATACTCAGCTTCAGTTGTGCTCTACACTAAACAACCATACTTGCTACTCTTCCATGAGACTGTTGTAATCCAATCGGTTGTGCGCAACACAATTGTGGACCCAATCGCTGTTAGTGTACCTGTCAACAAAAACAGATGGATGTGCGTGAAAACACAAACCAAGACATGAAGTTGACTTGACATACCACACCACGAGCAGAGAAACCTCCAAATGAAGCTTATGCACATGTTGTGAGAACTGCGCCAAGAAGTTCACAGCAAAGGCAGCATCTACACACGTCGTGGTCCCAAGGGACATTAGGGAGCCAATGACTCGAGGGTACATCGTGACATCAACAGGCTCATCAAGACGATCTGGGTCTGCTGACGTGAGAAGCCTCTGCCCAGCTGGCTTTACAGGAATAGATGTTGAAGGGACTATGGTCAACAGGTCAACAAAATGCTTCCCAGCGTCATAATGTAACCAGCCTGATGCACATGCAAAGTGTGACACTTGTGATCACGCTTAATCTCCATCTCCAAGAAGACACGAGGTGGACCAAGATCCTTCATACTATACACAGCATGGGCGAGATTTTTCACAGACTAAACAACATGAGGGTTCGGGGACGCAATCAAGTGGTTGTCCATATAGCTCATGAGAGTGACGAAGGGTACAGAGAGGGCACTCACAAACAACGTTGGGTCCACTGTGCTATGGCGATATCCACCCCTCTCCAAGGTAGCGGAGATCTTGAGGTTCTAACAATGTGGGAGTTACTTCAAGCCATACAAAGCCTTTCACAGGTGCCAGACTCCCTCTGTGCCATCCTCAAACCCTGGAGACTGGACAAGATAGATCTCTTCCTCGAAATTACCATGCAAGAAGTTATTGTTGACATCCATCTGGAGGAGCTCCCAATCATGCTGTGCCACCTGACTCAACAAGGCCTTTGTTGTGATGTACTTGCCCACAGGCGCAAAGGTGGAATCAAAGTCCACACGCGGCATTTGGGAGAATTCCTTGGCTGTGAGATGGGACTTGTACCATTCTATTGAGCCATCGGGCCTCTCTTTCCTTTGAAATACCCAACGGGCTGAGATGGCCTAGTGACCAGGCGGTAATTTCACTTTCTCAAAAGCCCCATGCTCCTCGATTGTAGCGAGTTCCTCGCACATAGCTTGCTCCCAGAGAGATGCATTTGTAGTGGAGCGTGCTTGTTGAATTGTGTTTGGTTTAGGGCCACATGCCGTGCTACCACTTGCAATGGGGGTGACGTTGGGAAAGAGGTTGATGCGGCATGAGATGATGCAGGAAACAACAGAGATGCAATAGGAGGTGATAGTGTAGCGGGATACGGAGCGCAGCCACTACCGGAGGGCACTCCACATACACCACCTCCCCCAGAAGAGAAGGTGCTCCAAAAGAAAAGAGCAATGTGAGACTTGACTTCCTGATCACCCTCGGGGTCCCAAAAAACCCAAGCCTTGGACTGGGAGGAAACACCAAGGAAAGAGGCACAGACAACCTCAAAGGGATATCTAGCCATCGCGTTGGTTTTCAGGGAGCCAAACGCTGGCAATGCTTTCCCAGAAATGAGCGAGGTCAAGGTCAGCATGAATATCATAACATCGCTCAAAGGGCATGACATGACAAGGCAGCGGACCGTGGAGAACACGGTTCTTAACCCACATCACGTAGGATATGGCCTTGAATGCAAACAGTGAAGGGAGGCCAGACTTGAAAAGAAGGGTGCGAACAACGTCAGCAAGAGTGTGGTTCCAACATTCCAACACTCTATTTTTCTGTGGTATGTATGGAGCAGAGAGCTTCAGATGAACTCCTTGAGACTGGAGAAGCACGGCATGGGACACATGAACTCCCCACCATGAACGGAGTGGAATGTCATTAGCTTACGCTCGCAAGCATGCTCGGCCTGGACAAGCCAGGACTCGATGGTTGGCCCAACACCACTTTTCTGGCAAAGGACAAAGATCCGGCAAAAGTGAGAGAAATCATTCGTAAGACACAAGACGTACCAACCAACACACCCTAGGAATTCATTGGGGAGCGGGTCCATGGCGTCTGCATGGACAAGGGCATGGGGGTGTAGCGTGCAGAAATCGGACGAAGGAAAGGACGGGCGATGCAACTTGCCTTGTGCGCAATCAAGATAAGCAGTAGCACATGGGACAGGGGATGTACTAAGGTCAAGGCCAACAGCAGGCTGATGATGCAGGAGGCTATGGATGATGGCTGTATAAACATGACATAGGCAGTGATGGAGAAAACATGTGTGTGTATGGGAAAGCAGGGGAGCAAAATGCACATGCGCTGCTACAGTGGTCGAGGACGATGGTGCAAAGAAGGACACATGATTCAATTTATCGCAACGCAGACCACTAAGAATAGGATGGCCGAACGACTGAAGTGACACAGTACCAACGCCACAAGATTTGACGAAGTCCATGCCCTGGTCATCCGAGGCAGTGACAGACAGCAAGCTGACCTCAAGCGCAGGGATAAAGAGGAGATCAGGCAAGAAGATGTCACCCAATGAACCAACATTGCACACGATACTAACGCCCTGAACTGGAAACATCTGGCAATAGCCACTGCGGATGAAGCGTACGTCACCGACAGGCTCCAACGTGACAAAGGTGGTACGAGACGGCGTCATGGGATGAGTGGTTCCAGTATCGATGATCCAAAAGCCACTCAACACAGGAGACAGAGTAGTCACATGAAACCGCGCGAAACTGCAAGCTGGGGCAGGAGAGGACGTAGTACGTCCAGAAGTCAGAGCAAGGAGATGGGGAAGGGTGAAAGACTGCCAATGCTCAACCCACTCCCACCATCCAACGCACTCCAATGGACTCCACCCAATAAACAGTGACCCCCGGAATCGACAGTCAAACCCACACCCGGGGAGACAACCGGAGGCTGAAGAAGGGAGGGGAATCGGGAGGTCGGAGTAGATGTGTTTGGACAAAGCGGTAGCTTGGAAAAGGATAGAGCTGGTGGCGCAACGAAGGAGGGAGCTGCGGGTTGGAGCTACGATGGAGGGGTGTATGAGGAAGAAAGTGGTCGATAGACTGTGGGATAGTCTGGTGGCGAAAGCCAATGCCATCCCGGTTGGGGTACTGCCACTGCCAGGAATGTCGAGTCGGGTGTTAGAAACATTGACATCATGATGACAATGGTCTTCCACCGCACAGAGTCAGACTCCCACGTGCGAGGGTCTCGACCAAAAACGAAGGAAAATATGACAAGACCTAAGGAACTGGTCTCCCTGTGGCACAAGAAAAAATCCCGGATGCCGGGGTCTCACCACCAGACCAAGGAACAAAATAGAAAGGAAATATGAAGGTAACAATAAATAAAGAAAAAAGAAAATAACTTGCTTTGGCAGACCTAGACTGTCAAAAGCACGTCCGAGTTCACCCAAGACGGTGTGCCAAGGGATGATTCGCTAACCCTTTTATTTGGTGGATACAAGCAAGCTCATTTCCATCGATCGACGGGCTCATTGGTCTACGGGCTCGTCGGTTGGTGAGCCCATCGACCGAGGAGCAAAATGCATGGGAAGCTACAAGGCAGCTTCTTCCCTGTCAGCTATGCCCATTTTTTTGGCTAATGCTGCTCTTGCGGCCATGGTGTTGCTGACGCTATTGTTTGCGCTGCAGGTTCGCCGTTGCTCCTGCTCGTACTCCTTGCTACTATGGCTGTTGGTGCCACCAATGCTGCTGTTGCTTTAGTAGCTGCACTGTAGTAGCTACCACTATTATTGCTGCCCCTAGTGTTGCTGCAAGTGCTACCACAGTTGTTACTAAGGCTGTGGGTGCTGTAACTCTGGTGATTGAAGACGCCACCGTTGCGGTTGCTGCTACTTCTGCCGCAGCGCCGCCAACGTTGTTGCTGCTGAAGTAGTCGCACTACTGCAACTATCACTATTTCTGTTGCTTGTGTCTAATGTAGCTGAAAATGCATCCACTTCTTGTTTAAAAATTGCCCCTCCGCATGCCCAAGTGCGGCGCTGGGAGGCGCCGATGAGCTGCCAGAAAGTGAATACTCCGCTCCGGCAGATCTGGCGACTTGACAATTGCTCGGATCCTGAAATGGATGATTGCTCTTCAAATTTGACAAGTTGTTGAATCCGGTGAAAGTTGTTTCGCCGGAATCCAACAAGTATCGAGGTAGATATGGCCTTCCAAAGTTGGGGTGTGCGCAGCGACTCTGGGAGCCGGCTGCGACTTAAAATCCGGTGGATAATCGACCGGATTGAGTAACAAAAAAACCATCTGGAGAAATTGCTCCGGAAGGCCTGCCGAGGCGTCCGGTGGATCATCCACCTGATCAGGTGGATCATCCACCGGATCCAGTGTTGCGGGTTGTTACTGGGGGACTTAGCCAAAATCATGGCTCGACGTCCGAAACTCAATAGTGCGTTTTGTTACTCGGGGACTTGTGCGTTATGTGTTTCTGTGGTGGGTGAGACCTGCGCTTCGGCAAGCATAACTTGAGCTACGCTTGGCTGAATTGAGCGCGGTTTGGTGTGTTGGTAAGCTCATGACTAGCCCTATTTGATCATGTTTATGCTCAAAAACTAACGCAAAACGACGTTGTTCCCTTCACAAACTGACTGTCTCTAAATTCCTGCTCACATAGCGTGAGGCGACTAAAAAGCTCACGCTTAGTCTCAGATTCGCCCAAAACAATAGACGTGAACCACTAGAGACGATCAGACCAACGTCGGGACCGCATCCACGCGGATTCCATCCTGACAAAGGGTTATGGGCCCACCACGCTTTCGCTGCGCATGGGATCGTCAACTTGGACGTCGCCGTGAAGTTCTGAGAACGCGTCGGAGTAGCAGCTGCGCACATGGCGCAGAAGGAGACGCAGCCCATTCAGAAGTATGCGGGCGGCCTGGGCTTCGGGCTATGGAGGTGGCAGTTCAAGCTCCACCTCTCGCATAAGGGGCTGCTGGATGTCATGCTGGGAAAGGAGGTGCTCACAGAGGCGACTGCTACAGACGCGGAGAAGCAGGCCTTTGAAAAGAAGAACACAGAGGTGCTCATGCTCCTGGTGTCCGGGATGGCCGAGTCGCAGTGGGGCTACTTCCAAGGCCGCAAGCTAGCAGCCGAAGCTTGGCAAAAGCTCTGCGCCATCCACCAATCCAAGTCACTGGTGAACAAAATCTTCGCAATGAAGCGACTCCTTACGGTGAGAATCGAGGAGGGAGATGATGTCATCTCCGCCATGCAGCAGATCGAGTCGCTCACCTCGCAATGCAATGACGTGGGGTGGAAGATCGACACGCAGCTGCAGGCGATGGCTCTCCTCATGGCCCTACCTGACAATTGGGGCCCACTCATCACTGTCCTTGGAGGATTGTTGGAGGACAAGCTCACCTATGGCGCGGTCGTAGAGTACATCCACAACGAGGTGCAGCGACAGAGCTGCGGGGAGTCCTCGTCTTCCTCATCGGCCCTTGTCAGCAAAATGCGGGGTGGCGGAAGCGGGGGCCAAGGAAGTGGCGGAAAGGGCGGCGGCAAGAAGGGCGCCAAGAAAGGTGTGTGCCGCAATTGCGGAAAAGAGGGCCATTGGGCCCGTGAGTGCCCGGAGAAGGCGAAGACCGGCGGCAAAAACAGCAAGGGTAGGTCGCTCCTCAACGGCAACAAGAACCACTTCCTCAAGAAGGCCAACAGGCGGTGCCTCGATTCCGGGGCCGAGGAGCACACCCAAGTCGAGAAGGTGGGATTCGTCACCTACAAGAAGTCCTCCAAGTCAATGGTGGTCGCGAACGACAAAATCGAGCCGGCGGCCGGCCAAGGCGACGTGGAGGTGGAAATCGTGGTGGGCGTTAAGGAGCTGTACACAATCCGTGATGTGCAGCACGTCCCCGGCCTGGCTGACATCCTGAGTGTTGGCCGCTTGACAGAAAAGGGATATGAGGTGCTCTTCCACAGGAAAGGCGCAGTGGTGCGCATCGATGGCGACGGCGAGGTCATGCTGGAGGCGAAACACGACGGCGGTCTCTACATCGTGGAGACCAAGGTGGTCCCCGCGGCATCCGATGCAGCAGATTCGCAGGAGCGTGTCGTCAACATGGCCAAGGGAGGAAGCGCTGATCTGGAGCTCTGGTACCGATGGTTGGGGCATTCGGCGCCCGCAACCGTTAAGGAGATGGCGAAGCGCGACATGGTGCGCGGCCTCGTCATCGACGGTGCAGACGCGGCAGCAGATGGAGCAGCGTACAAAAAGTGTGAGCCTTGCATTTTGGGCAAGGCGCAGCGCAAGCCGTTCAATGAGAATGAGGCTCGCGCAAAGGACCTGCTCGAGGTCGTGCACACCGACGTGTGCGCACCATTCAAAACACCGTCAAACAGCGGCTTGAGGTACTTCGTCACCTTCATTGACGACTGCAGCAGAAAACTCTACGTGTACTTCATGAAGCGGAAGGGCGAGGTCCTGGACGGGCTGAAGGAGTACGTCGCAGCGGTGGAGAGGCAGACTGGCCGGAAGGTCAGAGCGTTATGAAGCCATAATGGCGGAGAGTACGTGGGCTGCAGTGGGTGGATGGTGGTGCAGCAGGGCATCAAGTGGGAACCCACTACGCCGTACTCACCACAGTCCAACGGAGTGGCGGAGCGGGCGAACCAGACGCTGCTCAACATGGCACGGACCATGCTTGTGGATGCGGGGTTGTCGCGAGGATTTTGGGCAAAGGCTGTGCGTACAGCGAGTTACAGCATCAACCTCACCCCAACAGTGGTGTTGAAGGACAAGGGTGGCTGAAAGACGCCGCAGGAGGTTTGGAGCGGGTGCAAGCCAAACGTGGCACACCTAAAGGTGTTCGGGTGCAAGGCGCACGCGATGGTGCAGGCGGCGCAACAACGCGACAGCAAGCTGGAACCGCAGGCAAAGCCGTGCTTGTTCCTCGGCTATGAGAGTGCGCAAAAGGCGTACCAGCTTTGGGACCCGCGCACACAAGAGATCATCCGCAGCCGTGACGTCGAGTGCGACGAGCAGCAAGGCTTCAGCAGCAGCAGCAGCAGCAACGACATGAGCGTCGGGAATACTCCAAAACAGGGGGAGTGGTTCCAGCTCCTTGACTACGAGGAGGAGCCGGCTGACGCGGAGGTCGATGATGCGGCGTCGGAGCGCGACGGTGTAGCAGGTGCAGCAGCCGATGCAGAGGACTCCGACGACGTTGCAGCTGGGCTGGAGATCCGGTGGAATGATCCGTCGAAGGAGGCACCGCGGGTGCCGAAGCGCGCACTCCCGGCGGAGTTCGCGTCGGGTGTCGGAGAAGAAAACTCCGGACGCGCCGTCCTTCCGGTTGATGGTTCACCGGAGCGGGAAGAATCCTCGGGAAGCCTTCCGATGGATGATTCACCGGAGTGGGCTGAGACGGAAGGATCGCAGCAGAGCGACGAGACGCCGCAAAGACTACCGCGCCGTAGTGGAAGGCAGCGGAGAGTGCGGAAGCGTTTTGACGCAGGCACCTGTCGATGGATCGGCATGTTGCGGTACATGCTGGCTGCATCAACGGAGCCGACAACCGTGCAAGAGGCGCATGCGCGGCCCGAGAGAAAGTAGTGGGACACCGCCATCAAGTCGGAATTGGCGTCCATTGCAGAAAACGACACGTGGTAGCTGGTTGACAGACCGAAAGATGCCAAGGTCATCGGCTCCAAGTGGGTCTTCAAGACCAAGTTCACAAAGGAAGGTGTGGTTGACAAGTACAAGGCGCAGCTCGTGGAAAAGGGGTACGCACAGCGCAAGGGCGAGAATTACGATGAGACGTTTGCCCCCGTCGCCAAGTTCACAAGCATCCGAGCGATCCTTGTGGTGGCAGCCGCGAAGGACATGGAGCTCCACCAAATGGACATAAAGATGGCCTTCCTCAATGGCATTATCGACAACGAAATCTACATGGAGGTGCCGGAGGGGATGGAGGCGCCGAAGGGCAAGGTGTGGAAGCTGCAAAAGTCCCTATACGGGCTAAAACAATCGCCCCGATGCTGGTACCAACAGATGGACAGCTTCATGGCACAACTCGGCTTCAAGCGCTATGAGGCGGATCACAGTGTGTACATGCGGCGTAGCAAGAACCTCCATCAGATTGTCGCACTCTACGTGGACGATATGATCTTATGCTCCTCAAACCTGCTGAACCTACAGGAGCTGAAAGAGCAGCTGAGCAGCAAGTTCCACATGTCCGACATGGGGGAGCTGGAGTTCTACCTCGGGGTGAGCATTACGCGGAACCGGATGGTACGTACACTTGAGCTGGCATAGGCTAAACACGTGGCCGAGGTGCTGAAGCGGTACGGCATGGAGGACTGCAAACTAGTGTGCAGTCCTATCTCCACGACCTGTGAACTAAGTGCAGCAATGACGCCGCAAACAAAAGAAGAGCGGGAGGATATGGCAGGGGTGCCATACCAATCAGCGGTGGGCAGCCTCATGTATGCCATGGTGGCAACTCGACTGGACCTGGCATACGCGGAGGACCAAGTGAGCAGGTACGTGGCCGATCCAGGACCACTACACTGGCAGGCGGTCAAGCGCATCCTCCGCTACCTGCAGGCCATGCGGCACGCACGCCTAAGGTTCCACGGCAAAGGACGGGCGGACCCTTTGCGTCTGGTCTGCTACACGAACGCAGACTATGCTGGGCATGTGGACAAGAGGAATTCCACATCCGGCTACGTGTTCTTCCTCGCTGGTGCAGTGGTCTCGTGGTGCAGCAGGAAGCAGGACTGCATCGCCACCTCCACAGAGGAAGCAGAGTACATCGCGCTGGCTGCGGCGGTCAAGGAGGCGGTGTGGCTCCGCAGGTTGCTGGGGAGCTGGGCGTACCGCAATTGGAGCCTACGGTGATGCAAGAGGACAACACCGGCTCCATCTCGCTGACCAACAACCCGACGCAGCACAGGAGGACAAAGCACATCGACGTGCGCTATCACTATGTAAGGGACATGGCTGAAAAGGGGCAGGTGGTGCTGCAGCATTGCAGCACGCACAACATGCTTGTGGATTGCTTGACCAAAGCGCAACCCGCAGACCGGCACGCAATGAGCGTGGCCGGACTTGGGATGACCAGCTATGACGGGCTGGAGCGTGCAGCAGAAGATGAGGGAGAGGAAACAGGAGCAGCGGGAATTGCAGGTGCAAGGGGGAGAATGTTGAAAAATTGCCCCTCCGCATGCCCAAGTGCGGCACCGGGAGGCGCCGACGAGCCTCCAGAAACTGAAAACTCTGCTCCGGTGGATCTGGAGACTTGAAGATTGATTGGATCCTGAAATGGATGATTGCCCCTCAAATTTGACAAGTTGTTGAATCCGGTGGAAGTTGTTTCGCCGGAATCTGACCAGTATCGAGGTAGATATGGCCTTCCAAAGTTGGGGTGTGCGTAGCGACTCTGGGAGCCGGCTGCGACTCGAAATCCAGTGGATAATCGACCGGATTGAGTAACAAAAACACCATCTGGAGAAATTGCTCCGGAAGGCCTGCCGAGGCGTCTGGTGGATAATCCACCTGATCATGTGGATCATCCACCGGATCCAGAAATGCGGGTTGTTACTGGGGGGCTTAGCCAAAATCATGGCTCCACGTTCGAAACTCAGTAGTGCGTTTTGTTACTCGGGGACTTCGTCAAAATTCTAACTGCAGGTCCGCAGACAGGTTTCGAACCTTGTCACACCCCATCACCAAACTCGAACCAAAAGTGGGTAGGGTGCGTGGAAACAGTGCAGGGGACCCCTACACCATGTGCAAGTGGAAATGTGCCTTGGGAAAGGCGCTTCGCACGTGAAGGAAGGTGCCACGGCGTGTGCGCGCCATGGAGGCATTATGCGTTTCTGTGGTGGGTGAGACCTGCGCTTTGTCAAGCATAACTTGAGCTACGCTTGGTCAAATCGCGCGCAGTTTAGTGCATTGGAAAGCTCATGACCAGCCCTATAAATGTTGTGATAATGTTTCTGCTAAAAAACTAACGCAAAATGACGTTATTCCCTTTGCAAACTGACTGTCTCTAAATTCCTGCTCACATAGCGTGAGGCGACCAGAAAGCTCCCGCTCAGTCTCATATTCGCCCAAAACAGTAGACGTGAACCACTAGAGACGATCAGACCAACGTCGGGACCGCATCCACGTGGATTCCATCCTGACACTGCTGTTGCTGTAGCCACTACAACAACTGCTACTAGCTTGGCTGCTACTGTTGGTACTACAGCGGCCTAAGACGCCGTCATTCGTGTGGCCCATCACCGCCGAGATGGCCATTGTGATGAATGGAACTGTCAAGAAAAATTCTGCAGCATTCTGCCTCCAGCTCTATCAGAGTACTACGTGACATCAGCCCTCAGCTGAGGGCCTCAACGTCGCAAGGGCTTGTACGCCCCACCCTGTCCAGCCCAGCCCAACCCAGATGCCTCCGGTGCTCCTGCTATATGCTATGTGGTGGAAGGAAGAGTTTGTGTCTCTCTACTGCTCCGATACCATGACAGAATAAGGAACCCCCTCAGTAGCGTTTCGTGTGAGAGAGCCCGTTGTATAGAATACAACGTGACAGACAGTACTCGAAAAAATTCAGAGATGACAAAGATATGCTTTGAAACGTAGAATACATGTTAGGAAACAACAGACGAGTGTATATAGCTAGTCTTGCCCATGTGCGCGCACCTGAGTGTGCGTGTCCATCCAACCAATCAGAAGATAGGCTAACCCAGTTGCAAGCTACAAAACAACAGCAAGAGGGAACCCGAGAGGCATACGTGCTCCTCGATTTTCCAAATGAAAAACCGAAATAAGTGCCTGCATCATGAACGCACAAGGATAGCGCCACTGAGAAAATGGACCCCGGGAGGTGGTAATGGAGAAAACCTTGGAGAGCCTGTGAGAGCGTGCTAGCTGTGGCTAACGCTGTCAAATGAGCCATCGAGTGTCCCGGCATATTGACGAGCTATGACGACAAGTCTTGAGGTCACCAACACCATGCTCATGTAGATCCCTAGTACGGACCCAGCTCGCACCGGAGCACCAACGGGTGGTGGCTTCATCCACCAGCAGCTGCAAGACATCTGCCACAGTCTCCCAAGTGCTTGCTAGGGTACTCTGTAGTTTTTGTGCAGTCGCTAGATTTTTCTTGTTGGATTGGCTCTTGAGTCCGATTTTCATGGTTTGCATTGTATGTCCGTTGATCAATGCCAGACCTATGCGTGTGACTAGTCGTACCACACGCATCAAGATTTTGCACCTGTGGGTTCCGACGATGTTGCGTTCAGATGCCTATACGCAGAGTTACGGCCAAAACAATGGTTTTGGGCCAGTTTCAGGACAAACTGACATTGTCGCGTGTGTCACCCATCGTGTGCCGCGGCAGGTATGTACGCAGTGTGGTTGTCAGTTTTCATCTCTTTTTGCACATTGAAGCTATTGTGCTTGTGAGACTCTGAGCGTCTCGCCTAACCCAATCCTTGCTATTTGTGATCTTGTGTTGTTTAAAAACTGCCATGCTATTCCTTTGGCAGTGACGGTAGTTGTTGTCGCGAGAAAATGGGACGTTTTGGAAAACCTTTTGACTACCACGAGGATTGTGTCATATCCCTCGGGTGTGAACAGTAATCCTGAGACAATGTCAATGGAGATGTCAGCCTACGCTTCCGTCGGAATCGGAAACGGCTGCAGATGTTCGGGTGGCCTCGTGTGATGGGGGTTTTGCCGCTAACAGGTGTCGCATGATTTGCAGACGTTGGCCACGTCAGATTGCATCTTGTCCCACCAATAGTTTTTTGCCAGTTTCTTTAGTGTCTTGTCCTCTCCAAAGTGTCCACCTGGACCAATGTCATGGCATTCTTTGAGCAGCATACGGCGAAGCTCGACGTTTGAAGGGACGACCACCTGAGGAGTAAATCACCGTCGCCACTTGGGTGCATCATACCAGAATTTTGCCTTGTCATATCCGCCGTGCAGGTCGTAGCCTCGTGTGAAAAGCTGCTCAAGATACGGATCTCGCTGCAGCTGTAGCATTGCTACCTCAGCCACTAAATCTGGTCCGCAGCTGAGTGCGTCTGCCGGGTTGATTTTACCTGGCCAGTAATCGATGTCGTAGTCGAACCTGGATTCAATGAACTCCATCCATCGGGTTTGCCGTCGACTGAGGTTCAACTGTGTCTTCAAATGTTTCAACGCATGGTGGTCGGTATGCACGATGCATCTGCGGCACTCCAAACAACATGGCCATGTCTTGAATGCATGTACAAGTGCCATCATCTCTTTCTCGTGTACAGCAAAGTTAAGTTCCAGTCGTCGCAGTTTGCGAGACATGCAGGCGACCAGTTGCTCACCGTTGCCATGGCCTTGTAGGAGGACTGCACCGATGGCTCTGTCTAAAGCATCTGTAGCCATGACATAGTCGACCGTTGGATCGGCTAATCGTAGGGCTAGCGCTGGGGCCAGAGCGTTCTACAAAGTGGTGAATGCTTTTTGCTCGCTATCTCCCAACTGCCCCTAATTTTCTTTTCAAGTGAGATTGGAGGGAGCTACTGACACTGAAGTATAACTCTGTAGAAAACGCCGGTAGTAATTGCAGAAGCCGAGGAAGACTTGGACGTCTCAAACGTTGTTTGGCGTCGGCCAATCAGCGACTGCTGCCACTTTTTCAGATCCATAGTGATCCGCCCACCGTTGATGACGTGACCCAAAAAATTGATCGAAAAAATTCGCACTTCGTGAGTTCAATAAGAAGTTCCTCTCTTTGTAAAACTTTGAGAAATTTTTTAAGATGGCCATCATGCAGCTTTGGGATGCGGCTGTAGACGAGAATGTCGTCAACGTACACCATGACAAAATCGTCCAGGTACGGGCAGAAAATGTTGTTCATTACCGCCATAAACTTTGTAGGGGCGTTTATAAGTCCAAACGACATTACCGTGAATGCTGTCTCCTTGATGTCAGCGTCTACCACACAAATCTGGTGATATCCGCTGCGAAGGTCGATTTTGGTGAAAATTTGAGCCCCTCGGAGTTGGTCGAAAAGCTCGTCAGTTTGGGGAAGAGGGTATCGGTTCTTGATGGTAGCGTCATTGAGCGCCCGATAGTCCATGCACATCCGCATCTCACCAGTCTTATTTTTTTACAAATAGTTTTGGTGTGGCGTATGGTGACATGGATGGACGAATGAATCCCTGACCGAGCATCTTGTTGAGCTGCTTTTTCAACTCGGTCAGTTTGTGATCACTCATTCGATAGGCCCCTCCAACAATGGATCCGCTGCCCAGCTTTAGTTCAATGCGATGGTCGATGTCTCGTTCATGTGGTAGGGTTCTCAAGATTGCGTCCGGGAAGACGTTCACAGACTCTTGGATGAGTGGTGCGAACTCTTCGGGTACCATCGCCAACTTTGTTGATGCGAATGAGGCTGATGAGGCTGATCAGGCCGATGAGGATGGCGAGTCTGCTGCTGCCACTTCCACGTCCTCCTTTAGCTCGAGGTATATGAGCCATGCACGAGCTCCTGGTCGCAAACAGTGCTTGGCCACGTTGAGCGATATCGGTTGCACATGTTGTCGTCTTTCGGCTGCCGTGGCTTCCTCTACTGCTTCCACCTCTGCTACTTCAGTTGTCGCCTTCCTTCCCTCATGCAGAAGTTGTCACTTGGCATCATCGATTTCCATGTAGACGCTACAGTTGTTCCAGTCCACCTGTGGATTGTGCCGGTGTAGGAATTCCTGTCCGAGAATGATTTTGTGATCACTCATTGGACAGGACCTCCAGACCGTTACATCCCAAAGATCTCCCACCTATAGTCGTAGTGGTTCTCGGAGTCTTCGTATTCGCAATCTCCCGTTGACAATTTTTCCTTCAAACACCCGTGGTTCGGTTTGTAAATCCAACCTGCGAACCATGTTGTTACTCACAAAATTTTGAGAAGCTCCTCCATCGAATATCTCCGGTACCGTTGTGCGACTCTTGCATTCTCGAAGCTAGACGTTTCACAGTATCGCAAGTTGGTTGTCCTCATATCCCTCGTCGAACTTTGCAATCTCATAAATCCTCTGCGACGATGTAAGCCGTTCGGATGGGTGATCATTTGGCGCAGATCCCTCCTCACACATAATTGTTGCGCCTTTCACTCCTACCCTTTTCCATTTTCCAACTTATATATTTGCGACTTCTCCCCCTTTTGGGCCTGCTGCTTGCTCTGACAGTTGCAAGCGATGTGCCCGAATTTTGCGCAATTGTAACAAGTTCAGGTGTCTCTTTGGTCGACGTCGTCCACTTCCATCGGAGTCGAGGAGTCCCCTAACTGGCTTTTTACATTTCTACGATGACTATTGTTGGGAGGTTGGCAATCGTAGGATTCATGGATCCGAGTGTTGTAGTCGGCACTGTCAATCCTTTTGCCGCTGTGATCATCCGCGACAAGTAGATTTGGATGCAAAAAATGGCAATTTCTCGCCAGATATCTCGCTTGAGGCCGTTATTGTAGTGAAATCAAAGTTCATCGGGAGAATGTCTGCACCAGCGATGATCTCACGGAATCTCGGCCTACATTTTGCCACGTTGGACTATTGAGGGAGACGCTTGAGTTTGTACTATGCGTCGGACTTTTCGTTCAGCCGTTAGAATCGTGCGAGCATCGCGCGCGAGAATTCATTGCAATCGGTTTGTGTCGTCAGCGCATCTTGCCATCGTGGGCTGATCTGCTCAAAGGGTAGAACGTCTGCGGTCAACTATGTGAGACGGGCGTCCTTGGCCGTTGATCACGACACGCTGGTCTCTTGCTGCCGTTGGATGGTCTTTAGGTCTGACCACCAACTTAGCGCCACGCCACGCAAAAGCGCGGACGCGAGGTCAATCTTTTTTTTTGGTCGTCGACCCCAACAGTGGTGAAGTACACCTCCAAACTCGTCAGCCACATACAAACCGTCGGTCCTTTACAGTTTGCAGGATTCAACGATTTTGGTGGGGCCAGACGAATTTGAGGTTTGCTCGAGAGTTGGGAATTTCTTTTGACGAGCACCGCTTCACACGCGCTTGCGTTGCGAAGAGCCTCCATCAGAACGTTGAGTTGTTGGAGCTGATGGGAGTTAATCCCCTTTAGCGCAGAGATTTGGTTCGCCAATTTCTCATTGATCCGCGCTTGTTGTTCAGTGCCACTTATTGTTCCTATTTCCATAATCGAGGCTGTCGGTAGGGGCGGCTGGTGTACTGCCGTCGGATCCGCGACCGGATTGGTCGTCGGAGTTGTAGAAGTCGATCTTGTTGCCGCATAGCCTGCCACGCCACCATTCGCTGTCGCTTCAGGGTTCGCGTGCATGGGCACATTTTGCTCCTCCATCACCAAATTCATCGTCAAAGACCCGTTGCTGGTCGTCGGTTGCGTTCGCTTGCTTCATGTCGTAGTTGCGAACTGTGCGAAGTCTTGACTTGCGAGATAAGTTGTCGACTTGTGCAAGGTAGTCGTCCGGATGGGTAAAGGAGTCGGAGGCCTCTCAAGTATCGTTGCGCTTTGATACCAAGTGTTATGCTCAAGGGAGTGTAGATAGTGAGCAGGTAGAAGTTGCGAGGCAGACTAAAATTGAGAGTTTGGGACACTTAAGCGATTTATAACTAGCGGTTAGTGTACTTCGATAAATCTCGAAATGATCAAACAAATATATACAAGTGCCGAGTTACGAATGAGACATAGTCGGGGTCGCTGGGTTGATTATTGAGCGGCACCTGCGGAGTTGCGTTGTGAGTGGTCCGGGAAATCGGGGGGCTTTGCGAATCGACGGTGAAGATGCGAGATGCATCTTCATCAATCGAGATTCGTTTTGGTGCGTTGAGAAGCCGACTGAAAGGTCATTGCAATTTTTTTTGTAGATTTGCAAGAGGGGTCAAAGTTGTCAGGAGGTTTGGGAAGAATCACTGGAGACGAGGGCAGTTGGTCGGTTTGCCCTCGACCGTCCGAGTGAATATCGAGGTCCCGGGACGTGGTGGGCTGTTTTTGTAACAACAGAAATGCCCTCTCAGAAAGATAAGGGACTCAGTTACGTCTGGTGCGTAACAAATGGAGTCCTGACCCGTCAGCAAAATGAGGACTGGGTACGGAAGTGGAATACCTGATCAGTTTGTCCTATTGTTTAGCACCCAAAGAAAAACTCTCTGAACGATCAGGTTCGACCACCCCTTTGGTGGACTGTCGATTTGCTCAGTCTCGTCTGCGGTGCCGTCACTGTGACGCCTGCATTTCGTCGGCGGAGCCAACCCTCCCAGATACATGGTATGCCCGTGCTTCCCTGCGGACGCTGCCTCCTCCACTCCGGTTGCGCGTCTCGTGGCGGGCGGCTTTGGCTCGTGGAAGAGAGGACAAGACCGGAGGCCTCTCTGGTTGTTGCTTGCCGTGCCGCAGCTCAGCCGGTGGATGTTCGTCTCGCGGCCGGTGCCTACGGTCAGTAAGCTTGGTATGCCGTCCACGGCGGAATGAGAGGCAATTCCGACGCTGTTGGTGCCCTTTGTGCCTCTGCTGGTGCTGCCAGTGCCGCCGAGTCAGCTACCGCCACCGCCGTTGCCGCCGCCGCCGCCGCCCGTGCCGCCGCCGCCAACCCTGCCATCGCCGACGTTGGTGCTGCAACCGGTGCTGCTGCTGGTGCTGCCGCTGGTGCTGCTGCAGCTTCTGCTTCTTCTGCTGGAGGAGGTTTTGGTGTTGGTGGTAGTGCTGGTGCCACTGATAGTGCTTGGTTGCATGGTCCTTCCTGTGTCGTGCATTTGGGTTGTGATGTGGTGGTGATCGTGGACTTCGTGCATGGAGGTTTTGATGTGGTGACAGTGGATTCTGCAGTCGTAATGGATTTTGTGGCGTTAAAACAGGGGAATGTGATTGTGTTGCGATGTGATGTGATTGCGTTGTGTTGTGTTGTGTTGTGTCGTGTTGTGTTGTGTTGTGTCGTGCTGTGTCGTGTCGTGTCATGTTGTGTTGTGTTGCGTTGTGTTGTGTTGTGTTGTGTTGTGTTGTGTTGTGTTGTGTCGTGTCGTGTCGTGTCGTGTCGTGTCGTGTCGTGTCGTGTCGTGTCGTGTCGTGTCGTGTCGTGTCGTGTCGTGTCGTGTTGTGTCGTGTCGTGTCGTGTCGTGTCGTGTCGTGTCATGTCGTGTCGTGTCGTGTCGTGTC
>SZWC01002130.1:42735-58327 GCA_023375785.1 Penium margaritaceum | reverse complement strand
TGTCTTCCAAGCCTCACCTCAGCTGCTGCCTACTTGTCTAACACAACAGCCTACTGGTATCAGAGCAATTTGCGTGGAAGACGGGTAGCGGATCGATCTGCTGTCCACGTATCCTGGGTCAAACTCGTGACGGCCACTCTTGTCGTCACGCCTCCACCCCGCCATCACAACCCATCAGCGTAACAGCAGCTGACTGCTGTAGCCACAGCAGCTGCGAGTGACGGCATTCTGCCGTCGGGGCTCTTTGGTCTTCCCCTCCTCCTGCTGGTTGGGCTCCCCTCTATTCCTGGGTTGGGTGGGGTTGGAACAGGTTCCTACAGGTGTGCCAACGGCCTTCCCATGTTTCCCACGCCCACTGGGGCAGGGGAAACGCTGCCGAAATGTTTTCGGCAGCGTGGGGGGGGCCCGTCGCCGTCTCCTAGCGTTATTTGCAGCAGCTGCAACGTGAGCAACATCCCTGCAGCAGTGGATCTAGCTCCTTAGCTCCGCAGCAGCAGCCCAGCAGCAGCACCTTATCAACAGCAGCCTCGCAGCAGCATTTTAGTAGCAACGCAGCATTAGCTCAGCAGCAACTCGGCAGCAGCTCAGCAAACAGCTCCGCGACAACTTAGCAGCAGCTCAGCAGCAGATCAGTGGCTGCTCAGCAAACTCCTCAGCAGTAGCTGAGCAGCACCTCAGCAGCTTCGCAGCAGCATCTTAGCAGCAGCGCAGCATCACCTCAGCAGCAACTCAGCAGCAGCTCAGCAAACAGCTCCGCAGCAGCTCAACAGCAGCTCAGCAGCATATTAGCAGCTGCTCAGCAAACTGCTTAGCAGCAGCGCAACATCACCTCAAGAGCAGCTCGACAGCTACGCGCAAACAATCCAGCAGCAGCTCAGCAGCAGATCAGCAGCTGCTCAGCAAACATCTCAGCAGCAGCTCAGCAGCAGCTCAGTAGCAGCACGGCAGCAACAGCAGCAGCTGCAGCAAACACCTGCACCACAGCAGCCGCATAACCAACATGACAGGAGCAGCAAGCGGCGTTGTGGAGAATCTGCACTGCACCCTTGTAGCAGTCTTCGCACCACCGTCTGGTGGTGGTCGCCGTCACGCTGGCGCACTGGGAGGATCTCAGTGGCAACTCAGGGGAGAGCTCGGCACTACAACGCCCGGTAAGACCTCCCTCCCCTGGTGCCTCTGGGAGGATTCAGCAGCCGCACGACGCCGCTGCTGCATTGCCGCATTCAACTTGACGTCAGGACGCGCTAGAGTTTGCTCGCACCTACACACGTACTGCGTCCGCCGTGATAGACGCGGCAGCTGCAGCTGCTTCCACCTTTGCCGCCGCAGCTAGAGCAGCACGTGCCCCTGCGTCAACGTCAGATGGCCGCGCCGCCGAATCCTACACTGAGGCAGCCGTTGTAGCTGGACCGTTGGCTGCACCAGCGGCTGACATTGGGACACAGCTAGCGGCAGCTGCATCATCTGTGGCCTCTGCAACAGCTTCTGCAGCTTCTGCCGTATCCTCTGCAGCTACGGCCATTCGCACCTCCACAGCCGTCGCTGTTGCAGCATCTGCATCAGCACCCTCTGACATCACCACACTCGTCACAGCGGCCGTCGTTGCAGTGGCGGTCCTTCCTACCGTTGGCGCCGCCTTCACCACAGGCTGCCTGGCACTGATTGTGCCGGTTGCATCTTGCGTCTCTGTGCTCTCCGCTGCAGCTGCTTCTATTGTCCCGCCTGTCCTTGCTCTTTTGCGCAACCCCTCACACTCCTCGTGAGGTCTCCTTGTCTGCATCTCCTTTCTCCCGTCCCCTGTCTCTCTCCTCTGCGGTGGCTTGTCTGTGTGATTTGGGTCGGGCTGTCTTGCAGCACATATTCATCGTGCCTAAGGCATTCCCAGTTTTCCCACGCCCATTGGGGCGGGGGAAACTCTGCCAAAATTTTCTCGGCAGGGCCCATTAGTCGTCACCATGCCTGGTGACGACGAGTCGGTCATAGCAGACCTTCAACGCCAGCTGGCCCTCGCTCGCGACGCTCAGCGTGATGCCAAAGAGCGTCTCAAAGTCGCGAATGACAACCGCGCCGCCTTCGCAGATGAGGTGGCTGCGCTTGTGCTCAAGCGGCTGCCTGGTGTCTCTGTTCTGCCCGCTGGCTCTTCTGCTGGCGCCGGTGCCGGTGTCTCTTCCACCCCACCTGCTAACTCTGCTGCCTCTAACCCTGCTGTCACCCCATCTACTGTCTCTCCTGCCGCAGTCTCCCGCTAGCATTACTTCTTCTCCCAGCCCCCTGTCTTTTCTACTGGACTTGCTCTCTTCCTGAGAGACCCGGTTTAGTGCATGGGCCCAGGGAGAACGTCTTTGGGAATACTACTTCCCTGCCACACCTTCCTTCACCCCTGTCGCTGACGAGTCTGCTCGCGCCGTCCGCGCCCTCATTGCTGCTGCCCCTGAGACTCTCGTCGACGAGGTTGGCACCTACAATGCTAACCCCGCTGTTCAGCGTTTGGCTGACCCAGTCGGTGCGTACACTATGCTTCGTCGCCGCACGACAGTCACAGGTCAAGCGGCACAAAGTGCCCTCACCGTTCATTTCAACACGCTCTTAATGCGAGCGGACGAGTCTGCTGACGCCTATTGGGCCCGCGGGCTCAAGCTGCTTCACGAGCTTGATAAGGCTGCACCAGGTCAGCTGTCAGCTCTTCACACCATGGTCAATGGGTTGATCCCTGAGCTGTCGGACCTTCTCCGTGATGTCAAGGCAGACGAGCTGCAGCGTCTTGCCTCCCAGCCTGTTCCACCCGATTTCCCTCCAGGCGTTGGTGCCCTCTGGGACTTTGTCGCTGATAGGCTTGCAGCGTGGTGGACGAGCCTCCAAAACAAGCGCCTTCATCGCACTGCAGTCGCAGGGGTGGCCACTGTCTCCATCGCCGCCTCCACTTCTTCCTCCGCTGCTGCATCGGCCTCGTCTCCATCCTCTTCTTCCTCCTCTTCTCCCTCTACAGCCACGGCCCTTGTATCCCAAGGTCGTGGACGTGGACGCGGGCGTGGACAAGGCAAGGGGAAGGGCAAATCTGCTGCATCGTCTCGTGTTCCTGGTGAGGTGGTGTGCTGGAACCATAGTTGCCCTCGATGCTCGATGGAGGGCTCCTACATCGACATCGACACATCGATCGGCATCGATGCGGCATCGATGCCGATGCAGCTGGCGAGTGCACGCTGCACTCACCGAGCGACCGAGCGGAGCCCCACACGTCTGAGGACCGCATATTCAGGTGAAAATGGGTCCACCGACGAGTTCGACTTAGGGCAGGTTTTTTCAGGAAATGTTGTTTTTTTTTCTAAGAACTATGATTGTGACATGTGTACATGACATGTGTCAAGTGATATCACCCATCATCCAATGGAAAACAGTTGAATAATATCCATGCATGACCTCGTATTTGTAGAAGATACCCCACTGTGTAACCATGCAATTGTCACCGTGGTTTTGTGCACGTCACGTCATGTCTGTCCTGCCTGGAAACAGCTTCATGGATCATGAACACAAAGCATGGTGACATGCGTTACCTCGTGGCACATGAACATACCCGTCTCTGGCCCGTCCGATGTGCAGCTCCAACTGATCATCTCAACCGTACAATCCTGGCCGGTCAACATTGGCGACGTCGGGTCGCCGAGGCAGTTCGACCAGGCAAAGACCACCGTGTGTGACTGCCAAAGTGCGGCAGTCACACAACACTTCTCTCTTCGATGTTGGCCTAAACAGTTAGCCATTTTGGCTAACTGTTGAGGCCAGCTAGCATGGCCTCGCAGACAGGCACCTCGCATCAGGGCAGTTCTGCTAATCTTTCGGCAGCCTCAAGTCTGTTCGACGCAGCGAAGTGGAACCCACCAAAGAAGCGGCCGCTGACAGGTGACTTTCTCACAAAAGAGCTGAGCAAGCATTGTGAGCCGTACCCCACCGATACCAAAAATCCCGGCTTCATCTGCGGCTCTTGTGCCAAGAAGACTGGCGGGACATGTGACCGCATACGGGGACATTTTGCATGCAACAACCCTAACGTCGCCAAGTGCCCTCACCCTCCTCCCCTGTGCCGAGATGCCCTTGGTTTGGAGCGGTACCCACCTCCCCCGGCTGGATGGCAACCGTACCGAGTCAGTCTCTACAAGGGAGAAGGGACGGAGTGGGGCACAAAGGACAAGGCTGTCCAGTGGCTGAAGCTGTGGGAGAAGAAGCAACAGGAGGCCCGGGCTGCACTGGGTGGTGTGACGCTGGTGGTGGACAGCGACGATGAGGAACCAGCGAAGCAGCCAAGGCAAACGGTTACAACCACCTTGCAGGGTGAGGTTCCCGTCTTTGACATCAACAAGGCAGCTAGCTTTCGGCAGTCTACGATGATTGAGCACTCAGACCGGTCCAACAACGAAAAGTGCCAGCTCAGCGTTGTCAAGTTGATATGCATCTCAGCCCTGCCCATCTCTTTCTGCCGTGAGGCAGTGCTGATGGAGGTCATAAAAAATGCCAAGAAGGTCACTGCTGCTTTCCGGCTGCCTGCAAGGTCCACTGTGGTGGGTGACCTGCTTCCGAAGCTGGACAAGGAGCTGGAAGCACTTGACGCTCCTTTGAAGCAGGGTTGGACCACTTATGGGTGCAGTCTAGCCGTAGACGAGTGGTCTGACCGGCAGGTCAGACCAATCTACAATGCCATGGCTGTGAACGCCATGGGTTCTGTGCACCTCTTCTCTCGCGACGCAAGTGGACTGACCCGGGACGCAGACCACGTGGCCTGCATGATCGAGGCAGCTATTGAGATGGTGGGAGAGGACAAGGTTGTTTCTGTCATCTGCGACAACGCATCAGTGAACAAGAAGGCATTCACAGAGCTGCGGGAAAAGNATCCACGACTGTTCTTCCAGGGATGTTGTGCACACAATGTGGACCTCATCATGAAGGATGTGGGGAAATCTGCGTGGGGTGCAAGTGTCATTGGACGGTGTGAGAAGATTGTTGCTTTTTTCAGGAACAACGCGATGCCGAGGACGTGGCTCAAGGAGAAGACAGGCGGTGCGACACTTGGTTTGCATCGGTCTTCTCCATGGTCGAGAGGCTTCTGGAGCTTCGTGAGGAGTTGGAGACGTTCGTTGGACTGGATGTGTGGAAGCAGATTGGTTCTCACCGCGATGCCAGCTTTCGGTCGAGGAAGAGGGAGGTGAGGCGCTTTATCAGGAGGAAGGTCTTCTGGGTTCAGGTGCGTCAGCTGAAAGAGCTGTTGCAGCCACTGACTGTACTCCTGAGGGTTGCGGACAAGCCAGGTGGGAGTGTGGGTGAGATTTATGAGGGGCTGCTGGACTGTGCTGAGTCTCTGAAGAGCCTCTCTGTGAAGAAGGGTAGGAAGCCTCGGAGGGTTGCAGAAAATCATGTCAACTTTGTGCTTGGCAGGCTTGAGGCACGGTGGTCGAAGGACATGTCTTGTCCTTTGTATGCTGCTGCTCGCCGTCTCCACCCGGAGCACTTTGGCAATGACCTATCACAGGACAACACCACTTTGGCAGCTTGGCAGATGGTTGTTGAGGCGCTGGTTCCAGAAAATAACCAGGACCAGGTGATGAAGGAGATTGGGACATTCCAGAAAGCCCAGACGATGGTGGATACGGATCCCATGGTCACCCCGCGACGGAATGCTAAGGCCATTGCAGCTGTTGCCAAGGTGCAGTGTGGTACAATGACAGCGGTCGAGTGGCACGTGAACTACATGTGCCACTTGCCTGTGCTGCGCAATCTTGCCCTGAAAGTCTTGTCTCAGCCATGCGCATCCTCTGAGTGTGAGCGTGTTTTTTCAACGCACGAGCTGATTCACACTGCCAGGCGCAACAGGCTGAAGGTGGAGACGCTGGAGCTCTTGGTTCGCTGCAACGTGCGATTGCGGAAGCAGTATGGGCGGACTGGGGGCAAGAGGGCAGCAGCAGGGCTTGCAGCAGCAGCTGAAGCAGAAGTAGTTGCAGAGGCAGGAGCAGATGAAGAAGCAGAAGCAAGTGAGGACGATGGAGACATTGTGNCTGATTCACACTGCCAGGCGCAACAGGCTGAAGGTGGAGACGCTGGAGCTCTTGGTTCATTGCAACGTGCGATTGCGGAAGCAGTATGGGTGGACTGGGGGCAAGAGGGCAGCAACAGGGCTTGCAGCAGCAGCTGAAGCAGAAGCAGTTGCAGAGGCAGGAGCAGATGAAGAAGCAGAAGCAAGTGAGGACGATGGAGACATTGTGGAAGAGGAAGGGGTTCTCAGTGAGCCCGAGGATGACATGGAGAGTGACAATGAGGGAGAAGAGGAGGAAGAGGAGCTTCCAGCAACAGAAGATGATGTTGTGGAGGTCATGGCAACCGTGCGTGTCATGACAGATCTTCCAGGGCTGCCACATGCCCGGCCTGTGCGTGTCCGTGAGCAGGTGACTCCATCATCCAACAAGGCTCCAAGGGACGAGGGAGCTGGGGACGAGGAGGATGATGATGAAGGGGAGAAAGAGAAGGATGAGGGAGTTGCACATGGACAGGGCAGAGAGCAGAGAGCAGACAAGGGAGCCACCAACAAGCAGGGTGGAGGGGGTGGGGGAGGTGAAGGGGGTGAAGGGGGTGGGCAGGGTGAAGGGTGTGAAGGTGGACATGTCCAGGACGTGCCAGCTGCTGCCAGTGCAGCAGGAGAAACACCAGGCACAGAAAAAGGGATACATGATACTGCAGTATCACCTAAACGCAAGGGATCCACTGCAGCCTCCAGAGTTGGACCTACTGCAAGGGCCACAGCAAAGCCTGGTGCAGCCAAAGCAGCAGCTGTGAAGCGTGCAGCAGCTGTAGCAATCAGGGCTGCTGCATTGAAGGCAGCAAAGCGCAAGCAGAAGTAGAAGTAGATTTACATTCTCATTGTCATTGTCATACTCACTTGTCACTTGTCCTGGATCATTCTATCAAGCAATGTTTGCTCCACTCCCCTTTGCAATATTTGCTTGTGCTTNTTTGGAGATTCAAGCAATGTAGTCTGTGAAGTGGACATGGATGCAGAGAAGTCATACAACTGCTAACAGTTGCAAACCATTGTACATAAGGCCACATGAATGTGTGTGGATAGTAGGATATGAATGTGACTGATGCATTATGGATTGCAATGCCACAGTGCATGAAATGGATGAAACAATGATAATGGTGTCATTCTGGTTTTTAATGTACTTCTGTAGAAGGTGTGAATTCCATATACATGTTGTGAATGTGCCCAAAACCAAAGCATCTGTGCAGTTCTGGGCAGTTCTGTGCCCCTTGCATGAGGGGCCACATCGATGCCCCCAGATGGGGGTCCATCGATGGATCGATGGGCATCGATGGGCATCGATGGGCGATGGGCCAAGGCCAACACTGGCTGGAACTGTGGCTCCTCTGAGCACTCCGCTCGCAAGTACCCTGCACCCCCTGACAACGTCCGCCTCGCACGCGCCATGCGTGCCCATTGGGCGCGCACCAGCGGGCCCTCCTCTTCTTCCTCCGGTGTTAGCTCCAGCTCCAGCTCTACGTCCTCTACTAGTTCCTCCCCAGCTCATGCCTACCCCACCGCCGGTGTCACCGGCGTCCATCCTCCTGTCCTCTACCCTTGGGGCTGGCCACCGCCCTATGGAGAGCCCGCTTTCGCGGGCCCACCTTCCTCGGCCTACGTCCCTCCTCCGTGGTTCGCCTCTCCCTCGAGCGCGCCTGCTCCATCGTCTGCAGCCTCCATCGACAGCAAGCGCCAGCTAGAGCAGTCTCTCCTCCAGCGTCTTCACCTTCGTGATCAGGGAGGTGAGAGTGTGTCTTCTTTGGCCAGAGGTCTTGCCTGTCAAACTGACATAGTCCTTCGTGGGAACCCCCCCGGTCACGTCCTTGGGCTGCCATCCTCGTCTGTCTCGTGGTCGAGCACTGGCAGTCTGTCGTTCTTCCTCGTTGTCTTGCTGCCTGTGCCTCATCCCCGCCCTCCGTCGGCACTGTTGCCACCTGTGGCGTCCTTCCCCATGTCCGTGTCTCTGGTGGCTTCTGGGTCCTTGACTCCGGAGCCACTCATCACATGACCTCTGTTCGTTCTGCTTTTGTCTCCTTGGGTCCTGTCGGCTCTGTTCGCTTTGTGCGCACTGGTTCCGGTCAGCTACTTCCCGTCCAAGGCGTTGGTGTTGTCCGTTTCGTCGGTCCCAGTGGCGTGCTGTTTCTGCCTGACGTTCTGTTCGTGCCTTCGTTGGAACTCAGCCTGCTGTCAGTGCCGTTGCTCGACGATCAGGGCATGGATTTCTCCGCTAGTCAGGGCGTGGGCACTGTCAGTCTTCGCTCTTCTGGTCGCGTCGTCTTGCGGGGGGTTAAGTGTGCCAAGTTGTACCGTGGTCCCCTTCATGCCCCCTCTGCACCTGCTGTTGGCTTGTCCCTTGCTCACGTCGCGCCTTCCCTTTCTCCTGTTGATATCCAGCTCTTGCATTGCCGCCTTGGCCATGTGCACACTGATGCTATCACTAGCATGCTTCGCCTTCAACCCGCTGTTGGCTTTTCCCCTTCCACCTTCCCTGCGCCATGCCCCTCTGACTGCCTGGACTGTGCCCAAGGCAAGATGCCTCATTCACCCTTTACCTCTTCGGACTCCCAGTCCACTCATCCTCTCGATCTTGTTCATGCCGACGTCATGGGGCCTCTTCCCCATGACTTTCTTGGGGGGGGCGAGGCGTTACGTCATGTGCCTCACTGACGATTTTTCCCGTTTCCGTTGGATCTTCGCTCTTCGTCAGAAGAGTGATGTTGCTTCTGTCATCGCGTCGTGGCTTGTTCAGGCTGAACGTGCATGTCAGCGTTCATTGCGAGTCTTTCGCAGTGATCGTGGCGGTGAGTTCCTTGGACCCACCGCCCACATTCTTGCGTCCCAAGGGGTGTGTCTGGAGACCTCGGCTCCCTACACACCCCAGCAAAACAGAGTTTTTGAGCGTTGGAATCGGACCCTTGCCGATGGTGTCCGCACGCTTCTGTCTGAATCTGGGCTCTCCCCTCTCTTTGCCTTTGAGGCCATGAGCTATATGACCTGGGTGTGGAATCGCGTCCCTCACGGTCCTCTTCCCCGAAGCGTTACGCCCTTCGAGCGTTGGTACGGCTCCCGTGCTCACCTCCGTCTGGCTCGCGTCTAGGGTAGCATTGCGTTTGTCTGGCTCCCAGAGGATCTCCGCGACGGGAAACTCTCCCCGCGTGGACGTCTCTGCCCCTTCTTGGGCGTTTCCTCCCAGTCAAAAGCCTGGCGCTTCTGGGAATCAGAGCGTCAGCGCGTCATTGAGTCCCGGGATGCCTTGTTCTTCGAGTCTGTGTTTCTCCGTGACCTCAATCGTCACTCGTCTGTTGCCTCCCTGCTTCTGCTCTCTCGGTTGCGGGGGGAGGTCGGGCCTACAGTCCCGTCTGCCCCTGCCGTCCCTGCTGCTGTCACGTCTCAGTAGCCTTCACCCTCGGAGCGTTCTCCAACGGCGGGCACTGTGACTCCACCATCCTCTGACGCCCCCCCGTCGGTGTCGTCTAGCTCGCTTGGAGCTCCGTCATCCCCTGTGGTGTCCTCATCTGAGTCCTCATCTGCTGAGTCCATCTCTCCCGCACCTTCTGCTGCGTCCCCATCCAGTCTACTCACTCCAGTCATGCCCAGTCCACCCAGTGCTCCTCCACGCCTTGCCCCCATCGAACCTTTTGTTCGTGGCGGACGTCTGCGTGCGCTTCCCTCTCGCTCCTCTAGTGCTGCAGCGCCCTCTGCTCAACCTTCGCAGACCTCGTCTGGATAGTCCCCAGCGCTGCCTACTGGTATGGACGCCCTGGGCCTAGCCATAGGAGTTGTGCATCCCATCTCTGTCCTTGGGTACACACTGCTCACGTCCGAGCATGAGGGTGCGCTCGAGGCCGCCATCCTTGGGAGCATTGCCGAGTGCAATGCAACTGTTGTCGCCCTGCCTGACCCGACCACTGTTTGCGAGGCACGGGTAGCACCCGACTCCTAGCAATGGGAGGCTGCCATGCGAGACGAGCTGAGAGCCCTGGATGACCACGCCGTATACGAGCTGGTCGATCTCCCACCAGGCCGCAAGGCGATCGATGCCCGCTGGGTCTTCCGTCGTAAGTACAAGCCTAACNGCGAGCTCGACAAGTACAAGGCCCGGCTTACAGCAAAGGGGTTTTCTCAAGTCCCCGGCGTTGACTTTGACGAGACTTTTGCTCCCGTCGGACGCTACACCACAGCTCGAGCCCTCCTGAGCCTTGTCGCACACCACGACTGGGAGCTCGAGCAGATGGATGTAAGCAATGCCTTTCTACACGGTCGGCTGGATGAAGAGATTTACATGGTGCAGCCTCCAGGGTTCTCTGACGGCACCAATCAAGTTTGGAGACTGAGAAAGGCCCTCTATGGCCTCAAGCAGTCACCACGGTGCTGGAACCAGGAGATCACCTCCACCCTGGAGAAGGGGGGATATCGCCGGAGCACGGTGGATCCCTCCCTCTTTGTCACTCCACGGTCGGCTCCCTTTGCTGCCATCCTCGTGTACGTCGATGACCTGCTTATTGCATCCCCGAGTCGCGAAGCTGTGTCAACTGTGAATTCCCTGATGCAGTCCGCGTACAAGATGAAAGACTTGGGTCCGGCTCGGGTGTTTCTTGGCATGGAGCTTGAGTGTGACCGCGCTCGTCGCGTTCTGCACGTCCACCAGGCCGCGTACGTCAGGAGCCTGGGGGAGCGCTTTGCTTCCCTGCTTGAGTTTATTCCTACTGCCTCAACACCGATGACGCCCGCCGGGCAGAGGTTGTTGAAAACTCTGGACGTGTCAAAACTGGGGGAGACGGTGGACGTGACAGACTACCTGCGAGTCATAGGGTCTCTCATGTACCTTGCCACCACCACCAGAGAAGACGTAGCCTTTGCTGTCAACTTCCTTGCGCAGTTCTCACAGTCACCACGTGCACGGCACATGGAAGCAGCACTACGTGTTGTGCGGTATGCGCTCTCCACTGCCCGCGTTGGTCTGTGTTACCAGGCGCAGCCATCAGTGGTCGTTGATGGGTACACTGACAGTGACCGGGCACATGATGTTGGAATGATGCTCCTCACCATGGCAGGAGTGACTCCAAAAAAAGAACACCAAAAAGACAAGCCAAGGTGGCTTAGTGGTTAATGGTGTCCACCTATAGAGGCAGGGGCCCGGGTTCAAGTCCCACAAGATGAAATTATGTCCTGCTTCAAGGGAGGTGGAATATAGATGCCAGGAAGCTAGCTCAACCTCTAGAGTTCCTCTTTCAGTTTCTAGAAGGCCAGGTGAGGGTCCAGGAAGGTGGCACACCTTCTAGAAGGGGTGACTTGTCCTACAAGGCATCTAGAGGTGTCTTGGTCTTCTGGACACCTTCCCTCCTACTAGAAGCAAGCTGAGGAATCTAGGAAGGGGCAGAAGCTTCTAGAGGAGGGAAGGGATGCCTTCCTAGGTGGGAAAAGGACAGCCTACCAAGGAGCACTCTAGAAGCCATAGAACCTGCTAGGAAGCTCCAAATCTGGCATGCTTTGGTGTTCTGGAAAGCTTAGATCAGTGGCTATAAAATGCCACTGCTTGTGAGCCTTGATCAAGTGTTAATTCCCATCCAATTGAGGCCAAAACTATTGCCTCACTCTCTGACCAGATTTTGCCATCCTTGNAATGATGCTCCTCACCATGGCAGGAGTGACTCCAAAAAGGAACACCAAAAAGACAAGCCTTAGTGGCTTAGTGGTTAATGGTGTCCACCTCTAGAGGCAGGGGCCCGGGTTCAAGTCCCACAAGATGAAATTCTGCCCTGCCTCAAGGGAGGTGGAAAATAGATGCCAGGAAGCTAGCTCAACCTCTAGAGTTCCTCTTTAAGTTTCTAGAAGGCCAGGTGAGGGTCCAGGAAGGTGGCACACCTTCTAGAAGGGGTGACTTGTCCTACAAGGCATCTAGAGGTGTCTTGGTCTTCTGGACACCTTCCCTCCTACTAGAAGCAAGCTGAGGAATCTAGGAAGGGGCAGAAGCTTCTAGAGGAGGGAAGGGATGCCTTCCTAGGTGGGAAAAGGACAGCCTACCAAGGAGCACTCTAGAAGCCATAGAATCTGCTAGGAAGCTCCAAATCTGGCATGCTTTGGTGTTCTGGAAAGCTTAGATCAGTGGCTATAAAATGCCACTGCTTGTGAGCCTTGATCAAGTGTTAATTGCCATCCAATTGAGGCCAAAACTATTGCCTCACTCTCTGACCAGATTTTTCCATCCTTGGAACCAGTTGCCTCCACAGTTTCAGTCTCTCCAAAAACAGTTGGTGGTGTGAAACAGCCACTGCTAGGGACCCTCCAGGGTGCACACTCACCCTCAGGCCAACAAGGCGCTGCTCTCCACGGATGGCAGCGTCCATGCACCAGCACGGGTGACGCAAGCTCCATTGGCCCCGTAGAGCTCGGCGGCTGCGACCGGCGTAGGCGCAGCCGAACCAGGGGCACCTCCAGGGTGGATCCCGCGTCCCCGAGCCACCCTGAGGGGTCGGAACGCGACTCGGCGGCATCGGAGGAGATGCCGCGCTGGTGTCCTGCGCTGCGTCTGACCAGCGTCGACATCACATCGCAAAGGAGGGGGCCACGGCACCAAGGCAAGGGCCGCCGCGTCAGGTGGAGCCGGGAGACTAGGAGAAGCGGCTCCTCCACTGCTGGCGACCGCCGTCTGCTCCCCAGGCAGCGGACGAGTGGACGACGCACCGACGGATCCTGCCGACAAGCCGTGCCGTGCAGGAGGCCGACGCCAGCGTCTGCAGGCCCTCTTGGTTCGTGCGCGGCCCGGCCCGGTCGTGGCCACCGTCGGCTGGGGCCGAGGAAGACTGTCCGCGGGCGACGCCTGGGCACCTGCCTCCAGCACGAGCTCCACATCGGCCCGCTCCTCTTCTTCCAGCACCTCAGGAGCATCAAGGGGTGGGGTCAAGTCCCGCCGTCCGCGAGGGTCATCACCGTCATCTCCGCCAGCACCCGCTGCACCGTCAGCTCCCCTAGCGGGCGCAGAACGCCGCCCACCCGCGGACCGTGTCTGCCGAATGCCACCCCCAGAAGCAGCTGGGCGTGGGCCCGATGAATGGGACTGTTGGCAGCTAGCATGACCTTGGCCTGCAGCACCTGGAGCCGAAACTGCCGCCTGTGGCTCCAGAAGGGCCCCGACCAGGGCGACACCATCTGCGGCCTCCATGGTCACCTCCTCTCCTGGACCGCCGCTGCCCGACGCGTCCGGAGCAGCAAGGTCGGACGCCATCCCCCCCGGTTGCGCTGGCAGAACGGAAACATGTGCCGCCAAACCCAGGACCTGGTGGTGCAGATGTGCAAGAGCGCCGCAACACTGCTCCTGCTCCCACGACTCTCGGAGCACCTGGCCCTCAAGGAGAGCGTGCAGCCGGCGAACCGCCACTGCTACCTCATCGACCCGCGGGTCGAGCCCCGGCAAAGAGTTCGCGAGGGTGGCGAAATCATTGCAGAGGACGGACGCCTGGTGGTGAAGGTGGGCGAGCACCTCCCGAAAGGACTCATGCTGCTGGTGGAGGGTGGAGAGGTGCAGACCGACGTGGGATTCGTAGCGGAGGAAGAGCCCGCAAAGCCGCACCCGAGTGTCGGCCTGCAGAGCCGCGCACTCGCCCTCCATGTCGGGGCGGAGGTGAGAGAGGAGGGCGTCGAGCTCCGCAGCTGAAACCGTCGCACGCCGGGGTTGCTGCTGCGGCTGCGGCTGCTGCTGCTGCTCCTGCTGCTGCTGTGGGTGCTGCTTCTGCTGCGGCTGCTGCTGCTGCTGCGGCTGCTGCTGCTGCTGCAATCGCTGGTACGGCTGCTACTGCGGCTCTGGCCGTATGTGGTGCTGCTACTGCTGACCTCGCAGGAGCTGGTGGAGCTGCAGCTGTAAGCCCTCCAACTGCTGCTGCTGGCAAAGCTGCGCCTGTTATAAATGCAGCAGATGGTGTAGCTGTTCTTCCCGCAGCCGCAACGGCTGCGGGACTGGCGGTGGCTGCTGTCGTCGGACCTCCTGCTGCTGCTGCTGCTGTGGGATCTCCTGCTACTGCTGCAGCGGGACCTCCGGCTACTGCTGCTGCCCCTGAGCTCCAGCGGCTGCGCCACTGAAGACTCCACCCGGATGCTGTGGTCCCACAGGCCGCGGCAGGAGGGGCCGGAGGCCTGGAGGCAAGCGGAGGCTCAGCGGGGGCTGGACTACGGCCCCCCTCCGTAGGCCTCGGCGCTTCGCAGGGCGAGGGGGCAGCTGGGCGACACCACAAAGACCATCGCATGGCCCCGCCACCGGCACCTCCTTGCGCTTACAGGAGCTGGCCGCATCCACGTCCGGCGGGAGGAGACGGGGACGCCGCTCCCCAGAAAGCCGCGGCGCAACGGCCTCAAGGCAGAGAGCCGCCGCCCGCTTGCGAGCCCCCCAGAGCCCTGCTACGTGGAGGCGTGCCATCGGCTCGTCATCGCCCTCCCCCGTGGTCGCTGCGATCTCCTCTATGTGGACTGGCAGGGGGTGGAGAAGGTCGGTGTCACGATGCAGAACGACCCCCGGGCGACGTCGGTCACAGAAAACCCCCCGACACAAGGCACGACCGGCCGGAGAGACGACCTTGAGGGCAACCCGGATGAGGCCAAATCCGGCACGGACAAGAGGCGGGCGCTCCTGCGCATCCCAAGGCAAGGCGGCCCGCGTACTGCCCCGACATGCCAGCTGCACGCGCCAAGGGTGCAGCGGGAAAAGAGGGCTAGGGGGCAGCCGCGCACGGAGGTGCCAATCTGGGAAGACCGGAGCCGCTGGGGGAGCCGCGAGAAGCGCCATGGGAGGGGAGGGAGGAAAGGAGGGAAGGACAGGAAGGAGCTGCTGAATCCGCCACCGCTGCTGGAGTTGCTGCCACCACTCCGCTCCGCTCCCGCTCCGCTCCGCTCACACTCCGCTTTGCTCTCGCTGCGCTCCGCTGCGCTCCCGCTCCGCTCCCGTGGCCGCTCCGCTCCACTCTGCTCCGCTCCCGCTCCCGCTCCGCTCTCGCTCCCGCTCCGCTCCCGCTCCCGCTCCGCTCCGCTCCCACTCTGCTCCGCTCCCGCTCCGCTCCTGCTCCGCTCCACTCCCGCTCCCGCTCCGCTCCAGCTCCTGCTCCGCTCCGCTCCGCTCAGCCTCCGCTCCTGCTCCCGCTCCGCTTCGCTCCCGCTCCGCTACGCTTCCGCCCCCGTTCCGCTCTGCTCCGCTTCCACTCCGCTCCCGCTCCCGCTCGGGCTACCTCCGCTGCTACTGCTGGTCCCGCTTCAAACTCCGCTGCTGCTGCTGGTCCCGCTTCCGACTGAGCTCCAAAAAACTCGAACTGCAGCCTCTTTGTGGAGCTCGAGGTGAAGGGGGGTCCGCCGGGGAGCAGATCCGGGCCGAATGCAAGCGGCGGCGTCTTGTTGCCGCTGCGGCTTCCAGCCTGCAGCTGCTAGGGTGCGGGTTCGGGGTTGTGTGCGACGGCACGGAGCTGTGTGTGTGTGTGTGTGTGTGTGTGTGTGTGTGTGTGTGTGTGTGTGTGTGTGTGTGTGTGTGTGTGTGTGTGTGTGTGTGTGTGT
>SZWC01002130.1:20038-34127 GCA_023375785.1 Penium margaritaceum | reverse complement strand
AGAGAGAGAGAGAGAGAGAGAGAGAGAGAGAGAGAGCGTAACATGAACAAATGCAGTGGTGGCGGGATGAGGTGCAAAGGAGGGTACACGGTACAAGCGGTCACAGTGCGTGCCACGCAGCAAGACACAGCCAGTGGTGCGGTGCGACACAAAAGTAATGTCGCGGCTTGAAGAGAAGTCCATGCCCTGGTCGTCGAGAAATATAACAAAGCGCAGACTGAGCTCGAGGGCAGGCACATACAAGACATCTGGCGGAAAGAGCTCTCCCCCAGAACCAACAAAGCGGACAACCCCTTGGACTAGCAAGAGTTGACCAGATCTGGTGCGGACAAAACGCACAAAGCCGACATGACCCAGAGAGACATACGAGGAATGACAAAAGGTCATATGGTGGGTGCCTCCTTAATCAAGGATCCAGAAGACACTGGACACACATACATACGCAGGGTCCTAACTCGCAGCGGCAATGGCAGAGCGAGGAGAAAGATGCTGACCACAGGAAGCAAGGAAATGAGGCAGGCTTTAAGACTGCCACTGTTCAATCCAAGGGACGTCAATTGGGGAACAACCTTGAACATGACCGGACGATGGACCATGCAACGGCACATCAACCAAACACGCAAGTGCCCCCTCACCCGCACGTACACTCTCACCTCCCTGATCACGGAGGTGTCTCTCATGGACGGCATGAGAGAGGGCATAGTCCAGCTGGTGCTCGTCTGCAGACGGGCCAGTGATGATGATGCCAAAGGAGGGGCGCTGAGAAGTGGAGGTAGATGATGCTCACGGAGGGGGCGAGAAGAATCCGGAGGGAGGTCCAAAATCAATGGGGCCGCCAAACTCGGGAGGCCAGCCCCAAGGAGAGGGCGGAGGCGGTGAAATCATGGTGGTACTATAGGCAGCGGCTGTCGGATAGGAAGACGAAGGGTGGCCGGGAGGAACAGTGGAGGTGGAGCAATGAGAGGAGCCACCACCATTGCCAAAAGAGCGTGCCCAACATGCACGCATGGCGGATGCCAGGCGAGCATCATCAAGAGGAGCTGGGCACTTGGGCGCTGCATGGCCTGTGGCACCGTAGTTCCAGCACATAAGAGTGCTAGAGGATGGAGATGAAAAGGCTACAATGTCAGAGCCACGGCCTTTGCCCCCCTCCCCTTGTCGACCACCACCAGAAGAGACCCTCCAACCTTTGCCTTTACCATGGCCTCCATCCCGACCACCCCCCTGTGAAGTGAGAGAGGTCGCTGCCGTGGTGGAGATAGTGGTGGAAGACGAGGCTGAGGCAGAGGATAGTGAAGAAGGGGGTGCGTTGGTAGCTACTACAATGGCGGCGCAATGAATGCGTTTGTTCTACAGCCAGCTCCACCAGTCTATCAGACGTTGGGAGGTGAACTCCCACAAGGCGCCGATGCCGGGCGGTGCATCTGTAGAGACAGGGATGGCTGCCAAGCATTCAAGCTCAGAGGCCTTCACTTCCCAAAAGATGGAGATAACAGCAGGGAGTTGTCCAGGGGCTGCCTTGCCAAGGTCGTGCAGCAACCGCCAACTGTGAGCCCAATAGGCGTCAGCAATCTCATCGGCACACATGGAGAGCGTGTTGAACTGAACAGTGAGAACACTTTGGGCTACATGCCTAGTCACTGTTGTGCAGCATTTGATCAACACGTAGGTACCAATAGGGTCAGCAGTGGTGCGGCGTGCAGTGTTGGCATTGTAGGACCCGATCTCGTCAGTTAGACCATTGGGTCTAGCACAAATGAGGGCACGTACTGCGCAGGCAGACTTAGACACGACAGGCACAAAAGGAGGGTTAGCAGATGGATTGGGCTCGTGGTAACATTCCAGAGCTGCTCCCCGTGCACCCAAGCGCTGAGGCAGACCTCCCAAGAATAGAAGGTGAGGTTAGAAGGGAAGTGAGGTGGTGTGGAGTCAAAGTCTGGCTTGCGCTGTGCGGATGGCTCAAGTGCTCTAGCTGCGGTCGTGCCAGCGGCAAGTGTGAGTGTAAGAGGGTCAGAGGAGGATGAGCCAGCGATGGCAGATGCGGGAGCGGGTGAAGTGGAGCATGCAACAACAATCCCTGCGGCAATGGTTGCAGAGGGTGTGCTGCGCAATGTGGGCTAGAGGCGGTTAAGGACTAGGTTAGCAGTGTGATCTGCGAAGGTTTCCTTCTCAGCTTGCTTAGCACGCAGCTTTTCTTTGGCGGCGAGCTGAGCAGCGAGCGCAGTCTGCAGTGTGCTCACGCTGCATATCAGCCTGTAAAGCAGCGTATTGGTCATTGTCAACTTGCATGGTGCCAGTGACGTGACTCTGCCAAGAAAATTGGTAGAGTTTCCCTTGCCCCAATGGGCGTGGGAAATAAGTGATGGTTGCGTCGGGAGTCTGCTGCAAGGCAACAACCTGGACGCACAGACATGCCAACACAGGAGAGGCAGGAACAAAGAGAGAGAGACCAGGCTCACCAAGCACGTTTACGCAAAGAGAACAATGGCGGGAGATCAGCATCAGCTGAGGAGGCCACAACTGCAACAGTGGCTGATGCTGAGACAATGAGACAGGCTATTCCCGTCAACGCCACGGCTGGAGATGGCAGCAGTGGTCGAGACGAGCAGCTGCATATGATGAGTCGCCAATGAAGAATAAGAGGGCAAAGCTGATGCCTGAGTACTGGGTGTGTGAATGGAGTCTACAGCCCGAGAGAGCATTGTTGCCGCTGTAGCTGCTGCTGATGCAATTGTGTCTGCTGCAGTAGCAATCTGAGTAACGACGTTGATGACAACAGCTCCTAGAGGACTGTGATCCACTGCTGCGGGTATGTATGTATCAATAGCTCTGCCAGCAGCAGTGCTGGCTGGTGCAAGTGCAGCACGTGCAGTGGCGGCAAAGGTGGATGCAATAGCAGCACTAGCCACAAGGGCGGCCTGCAAAACAGTTAGGACGTCATAGGATGAAGAAGAGGCTGACTTCGCAGCTGATGCAGCTGGGGATGTAGCCCGACATGAAGCAAACGCTCTAGGTATTGCTGCTACAGAGGATGGTGCTGCTCCACGAGGGGCAGCACGATGACGCTGCTGACGAGTTCTATGGGCAACGGGTGGACTAATCGGTGATTGGAGAGGTCGGTGATCACGCGGTGGCGTTGTGGCCGGTTTGTTCTGCGCCGTCAAGGAATCATCTGCGGCGGATTGACAGTGGTCCACCTAGTCTCTGGTGTCCTCCCACTCGTGGTAGTCGGCATGATCGCAATCCTCACCGGGGTAATACCCTGGACTACTGCCGCAAATCCTCGACCACACCTTCCGCTCCGCCCTCTTTTTGTAGTACGCAATCTCGTTGTCGATACGATCACGCTCAAGCACGTCCGTGGGAAATGTGGGAATCGGATCTGTTGCATGAGGAGACGCCGGAGCGCCGAGTGTTCGGCTGCCCGTCAGGCAGCCTGCGAAGGTCAGAGGTGTACCACGGTGGTAGAGCCACTGCTGCTGCTGCTTACACCACAATGTGGCACGTGCGAGAGATGGTGAACTGGCGGCTGAGAGCACCAGCGTCAGCTATGAGGACAGCTTCTGTGCTTTTGATGAGTCGGCCATAGCACGGTCGAGGCTTGAGAGCAACGGCAGCGGTGAAGCCAATGCCGTCGACGCAGCTGCACCGTGCAAGATATTGCAGCGCCATGGGTTGGTACAAATGTGTGGCTGTTGTGATAGAGGCGGTCAACGTAGCCACAGCGTGGTAAGCGTGCGCCCAGAGGCCAAAGCACGGTCAGTGACGTTTAGTGAGGGACGGCGGCAGAGAGATGCCAATGCCGCTGTCATAGCTGCGATGTGCATGAGGTGAGCACATCACGCAGCTCGTGGGTGTGGGATGTATGGTTGCGAGAGTGGGGGGCGGTGGCGGAGAGGTGCAAGTGTTGTAGTTGCTGCTGCAAAGTGCACGAGGTGTTTGCACCATGTAGAACGTGAGTGCGGAGATATGCGGCTGCGAGGGTACAGATCGGCGTTGGAGAGATGCCAAGGCCACAATCGCAACTGCGCTGTGCATGAGGTCACCGCACCACGCAGATTGTGGGTGCAATGTGTGCGACTGCGAAGAGTGAGCACGTGCGGCTGCTGGAGAACTGAAGCGGCGAGCGTGGCCACGGCGTGGTCAGCGTGCGTGCGGGTGCCGAAGAACGGCCAAGGGTGAGATGACGGTGGCGGAGAGGAGCTAGTGTTGTTGTACGTAACTGGATTGCTCGGGATCACCCGCCACATGGGTGTGACCCAACGAGGCCTCAGGACTGTCACGAGGAGGAATGTACCCTCCCGCTCTGATACAAGTAGGCAGTTTTGGTTGATAGAATACACAAGCAAGCAAGCAAGTGGGCTGAGGGAGCGACACCATGGATCGGGTGGGGCAAGCTCACGTTACGTAAAGTGAGAGAACAACAAGTCAGTGAGTAAGTGGAAAGCAAAGTGTGAAACGCCGCTTGACCGACGTGGGGCCCGGATGCCACCCAGGGATTGAACCTGACCCTGGAGCGAGTGAGCTCCAGGCGGTTTCTCACACACTGACGTAAGCCAGACGTGTGGTCCCAAGGGATCAACAACCCGACTCACTAAGCCAGAAGCATGCAAGTGTGTAAGAACTCAACCACATCATGAGTATATGTGGTGCATGCACTCCTACAAGTATGTGCCCCATTCTAGAATGTAATAGTATGCAACATCACTGCAACAAAACTCTCCATAGGGTTGGTATTGGTGCTGTGGCCACCACTTGGTAACTTGATGGTGTTGCCACAACTGTTTGCTCCATGTCGTGTCACAGCTTTGCACCAAAGAGCTTTAATCCAGATTAGTCACCTGCAGTGACGATGTGTGTGTGTGTGCGTAGCGTCAAGAGGTCACTTGCGTGTGTCACAACCACAACCGACAGTACTCCAGCCGAGAGGTCACAACACAGATCAGTGCGACAGCGCATTCCCAAATCACAAAAAAAGGCATGCAAAAACAGAAGAAGAGAGAGGGGAACATGTCGTTACCGTGCATTTGGGTGAGATGGCGAAGACATGTTTGACAGACCAAGGATGCAATTAGTCAACCAGATAGCTGCTCAATCATGCAAACAGAGAAACAAGAGAATAATGAGGTGTAGAATGGATAGTCCTAAAAAAGTTCTAACAAACAAGAAAATCAAACTCACTGTGAAACGGCCCGGGCAGTCGGCCACCACGAAATTCCATGTGAGCACGTGGAGTCATGCAATGTCAAGCTGAGGATATCAAACTACATGTGGACCACTGTGAAATGCCTGGTTGAATGACATCGAGTCCAGGGGCCATCAAAACATACACAAGGAAACTCCCCTTGGACCTGCACGAGGAAATGAGAAAACGTAATGTTTTTTGTGAGATGGGCACAATCTGACACAACGGAACATACGGTTCCGGAAAAGGTGGAGAGACGGCAAAGAGATGCTTCATAATGCAAGAGTTAGGAACACAAAGAGTGGGAAGAGATATCTACCCCTCCCCTTGTAGACGAGTATGCATGCATATGTGAAACACATCTACGAGGAATGTGAAAAACATCAACGGATGAATGATCAGCTCCAGAAAAGCAGCTAGCTAAGTCTTCGCAGCCAAACGAGCTATACTGTTTTTTTAATGACATTCCAAAATGAGGAACAGATCCATTGGGAAATGCTCTAAACAATTAAAACAAAAAAAATGAAGTTTTACTCTCATCAAGAACATGGTTCCACGAGCTTGCCACTGAAAGTTCCCACGGTCATATGAGAGCATGCAGGTTGAAGCTTAAACTGTCCAGGTAGCTCTTGAGCAATAGAGCATCTGCAAGTGAGTGGCGTCAAATCTAGAAGTCACTGAGTCTGACACTGCAGCAAACTCAATGACCCGGCGATGCCACACGCCATAAGCATAGAAGGGGCGCAAGGACGAAGTGACAAGGAGCCACAACAATAGAACCTAGAGATACAAGAGATGGATATAACAGTGAAGGGACTTTCATACGTCACTTGGGATCATCATTTTGGGATTGAAGGTCACAATGATGCACCGCCACCTTAAACTTTGTATTGCAAAGCGACTTTGTGAAAAATCCAGCGTGTCATTGCCATGTATCAAACCCAATAAGATGCATGTGACTACATGCAAGGCGCTCACGTACGACTTGATGCTCAATGTTCATATGCTATGTGCAAGTGTGATTCATGCCATTGTGCTCAGTAACGTAGCGTGTATTCTTACTGTCCCAGTGTAGTGTGATGCAACGCATGGGTTGGTGCAACCGCTGTAAAAGATGACACATTCATATGCCCTCGCAGACACCATCACCCAAGGAAACTTACTAAGACTTAGTCGACATGTGTGCAAAACAACCCTACTTCTTATTCTTCCACGAGGAAGAAGTGCTGCAACTGAGAAAGATGTATCCTAAATGGCCTCACGCATCGCAATCATGAGTCCAATCACTATCAGTGTACCCGTAAGCCACTACAGAGGGATGTGCACAAATACTCAAGACCACATGGGGAGTGGAGATGACATAAAAAAAACACGCATTGTAGCCTCAAGATGGAGGCAGCACAGGCAATGTGAAAACAACAACAGGAAGGTGACCATAAAAATAGCTTTGGCACGAGTGTTGATGTGAGTAAGATCAGAACCCAATGACCCAAAGGTATGTCTTGACGTGAATGGAGCATCCAAACCATTCAAGGTCAATGGAATTCACTACTCCCAGTGGGAGTTTTAGGCATGGAGGCATGAATAACAACAACAAAGAGTTCCACGACAACTTCCCAATAGTGTAAACATTTTCTGCATGACACACGTGCAACACTTGTTGCTGACAGTTATAGTCAATCTCCATGTACAAGATGATTTAGGCAAGACCGAGATCCTTCATCTTGTACGCAGACTAGAGGAGAGCCTTCACGGTCTCGATCAATAGAGGATTTGAGAGACAACGAAGAGGTTATCCATGTCAACCACGATGGTGACAAAGGGCACCGAAGGGTCGCTTTCGAAAGAGAGACAGATCGACCAGACTTGGACAATATCCTCCTCGATCGAGGGTGATGGACTTGTGAGGTTCGAGGAAGTGTGAAGGCCGCTTCAACCCATACACAATTTTGCGCAAGCACCAGACATGGTTCGCGGCATCGAGTCATCCATGAAAACATGTTTTGTTCCTGTCCATTTGATGCAGCTCCACTCATTCTGGGCCACCCAGCTTGAGAGCGCATTGGCGGTGGTGTACTTCTCCACAAAGTGCAAAACTAGCACCAAAATCCACGCCAAGGGATGATCCCTTATGTGAGTTGCAAGGATTTTAGTGATCAATGGCGCCATCTGGCTTCCGCTTGCACTGGTGCACACAACGGACAACAATGGCTTTCCAAGAAGGTGGAAACAACACCTTCTTGTACAAGCCATGCTCCATGATGGCATCAAGCTCCCCCCACATGTCTTGCTCCTAAAGACCTGCATCAGGGGCTGTTTGACCAAGTAGACTGTTTAGATTAGGCAGAAACAAAATGAAATGACATAGCGGCCGCGATAAGGGAAAAAAACTCACCTAAAATCATAGAATAGATGTGTCTGTGTTGGGTCAGAAAGCAGAGGATACCAGCCCAATGGCATCCAGACCTGTAGTAAGAGTAAGCTAGTCAGTAGCAGGGACATTATCCGAGATTTTAAGGAAAAGTAAACAGTGAACAGTCGCCATAGAGAGCATAGTGAGAAGACGATTGCAATGAACAAAGACGACCGCCAAGGGGCCCAACTAAATGGAGAGGGGTAGACGAGGTTGGAGGACACTTCGGTTCCTAAATCATAGGAACCTATATGCGATCAAACTATAGCACTGACAAGTCAGGTGATGTTGTAGAAAATGACACAGACAATGATGCACGCAGTGATGCAAACGACAATATGCATGGTGATGTCGATGTTGTATGTGATGATGCAGACAACAATACAAGTGGTGATGCATGGAGCAATGTGGATGCCAACGTAGACATAGTCAACGAAGGGATAACAGCAGAGAACGATGTAGGATTAAGAAAAAGACTGAATTATGCAAGGGTGTACATGACATAGGAGGTATGTGTCAGTAATGTAAACTGCCACAGGGTCATCCGGCCTAAGAATACCCCTCAGCGTTATATGTTGGGGGCAGAGAATGGACTCAACAGAAAACATCAAGACCGAAATTGTCCCAAAAGAAGAGGGCCTCACGTAACATAATGACACACCGAGAGGCAGGGTCAGAAAATGAGACGCCAAGGAGTAGGCACAGGCCACAAGTGAATATCTTCTTGTTGCACAAGTCCACTCAGAGCCAAGAACCAGCAATGCGCCTCCTTGCAAAGATGAATGTACAAGCATCCATAGGTGGTGACATGGTGTGGAAGCTCCCGGTGAGGAAACCGGCTGCATTCTCTGGTCATGTAATTTATGGCCTCATGAGTAAACTCTTCAGACAGACCAGAACTGATCAGCATAGTGCAAGCCCTGTCAACTTGAGCATGGCTCCAACGTTGAAAGATGCTATTCTGTTGAAAGGTGTTTAGGAAAAAGACTAAATACAAACAGTACGCAATGGAATAAAACAAAGGTTGGGACTGGTGCAATCTCCACCACGATTGGAGAGAAAAACATGTGGGAAGCTCTGAAAAGTGTGGTTCAGTACATAGTCCTTGACAAGAAAGGACTCGGTCGTGCAACAGACATTACTCCATAGACAGAGTGGGAAGATCTAATCCAAGAGAGAATTGTTTTCAGATAGAGAATACAACAACTGAAACTGAGGAACTCGATTGGAAATGGTCCGATGAGCATGGACAAGAGTGAGAGGATCATTGGTACAAGAGGTCGGCATGATAAAGGAGGAACAGTGCATCTTGCCTTGCACACAATTCATGCAGTCGGCGGTGTGGGGAGCAAGGATTGTGGAAGCATCTACGCCATCAGCAGGCTGATAATAAACCAAGCTATTGATTGTGGCGGTGTTCATGTGACAGAGGCGGCAATGAAGAAGACGTATGTGTTTAGGGCAGCGACATGCACACAGGCAAGAACAACGGCATACACACTTGGTGCAAACAGAGCCACGCGACATTTTTTATTTCAGCAAAGGCCACAAAGCAGAACACAATAAAAAGAATGCAAGGAAACAATACCAACATAATGATACGCTACATATTCTACACCGTGATTGTCTAGGATAGGGACTGGAAACAGGCTCACCTCAACTGCGTGCACATATAGCACATCAGACAATAACACATTGCCCAAAGGGCCAAGAAGTCACAGGACACCAACACCCTCAACAGGAAGCTCTAGCTTGAGCCATTTTGCACCAAAATAAAAACCCAACAGGTCCCACTTATATGAACGCAATAAATGACAACATCGTGTAGCGAGTGACTCATGAATCAATGATCCACAAGCAATGGGACACATCAGAGGGAGACAAAACATGGCATGTTGCGATGATCATACAAAGGGCAATAGAGCATGGTGCACAACTAAAGCGATGGGGAAAAGACCAAAGATATGCAGCATGTTGCCATTCCTCAATCCAAGCATCATCCAAAAGTAGAAAACTCCATGATGATCCCCAAAACGATGCATCCCACTCATGGTTGTTACCTTTGGATCCAACCGTCAGACTCACATCGCAAGAGACAACAGGAGATTGAGGCTGATAAGGTCAAGGCATTGAGTGAGAATATGTGTGAGGGTCTAACGATGGAGATGTAGGAGGGGGGCATGATGTGGACGATGAGGTTTCCAAAAACTGAGGGTGTGATCATCAATCGAGGGTTGGTGATAACTGTCCATCTACATGGCATAAACCTTAGGTAACTACTACTAATGAAAGAAACGTGTGTGCAGGTGATGCACACAACCACAATGGGCTGACCCTGGTCACTCATGAGTCTGAGCTCACATGCAATGCGGGAACTTTCATGTTCACCATCAGCCCACCTTTGGTGGCATATGCTCTTGCCATACCGAACTCAATTGTTGCACAAAAGAATCCCTACGAGAGAAACTGGCTAACCCGGATACAAATTCGTGACATGCTAAGTGTCAAGATGAGGTCTGCACTCTTTTTCATCATGGAGTGCGCGAGCGCATGGATCTTCCATTTAGCGGTAGAGTTATTGAGGCCAAGTGGGTTCATTGTAGGAAGCTTAAGCTACACAGCTCACTGGACCGTCATAAGGCTTGCTTGACAATAAAGGAGTTTTTGTTCATAAAGGAAACTTACTACACTTACATGCTTGCACCCATTGGTCTGATAACCACATTGGGAGGCCTCTTGGGCCCTGTGGCTCAGCATTACAGAGAGCTCCACCTGATGGGTTTCAACAATGCACTCTTCCATGAGGAGCTTGAGGAGGACATTAACATGGTGGAGCCTCCTCGGTTGAGGATGACACAAGGAACGTCGATTGCCTTTGGAAGGCCTTATATGGCCTCAAATAGTAACCTTGCAACTAAATCCAGGAGATCACAAGAGCCCTTCATCGACTACTTATGTACGGAGTGATGCTCATTTTGCTCGTCATATCTCATGCTCTTACGTCCCTCATAATTCTAGTCATCGCCGATGAACTCCTAAAGTCCTTAAAGCTAGAGGCGTTGAAGGCAGCCAAGGATAGCTCGTCTACCAGATGAAGGATCTAGGGCCACCAATTATTTTATTGGGTATAGATCATATGAGGGATCGCGTGCGTCGGACCTTCCATGTCCACCACGCATCTTATACACACACTATGAGGTAACAATCTCCTCATCTCCTCGTAGGTTTTCCTGCAGCCTTCACCGCGATCAGACCTGATGGGCAAAGCGCACTGAAGGTCGAGGATCCAGAACAACAAGGAGTTGGTCAACGTGACCTTATGCCTCATCAACTCATTCATGCACTTGGCTTGAACGACACGGCCCGAATTTGCCTTTGCTGTCAACCTTCTTGCTCAGGCATCTTAAGGTCTGTGCATACGGCACCTAGACGTTGTTGTGCAAGTCATGCGACATGTGGTCTCCACCCCACACTTTGGAATGTAACTTTGGCAGTAGTTTTTATTGGTTATTGAAGGCTATAGTGAGAGTGATTGTGTTAGGTAGTCGTACGAAGTACCTCTTCCTTTTTTGTGACACTGTTATGTCATGGCGCATCAGTTAGTATGGTTTGAATACTTGTAGCTCTATTTAGAAAGAGCATGTGTAGCTCGGTGCTATTGAGAGTGCATGGCTCGTGCACTTCTTTGTGAGTGTACTATTATACTAACCCCTCATTTCATTCTATGCTGCTACAATCGGATTGCTCATGGCATCACACAATTTCGGTGTCTTTCATGCCCCACACAAAACATGTTATCGTTGAGTATCACTTCTTATGGAACTTGTGTATCGACGCAAAATCGACATCATTAACAAGCAATAGGGTGGCATATTGGCGAAGGAATTGAAGCGTAAAAGGTAGACTATGCACGTCATTCCTCTTTTGGGTTACGAAGTATCCCTATTGTTTTCCATTCGACATCCACAACTAAGTATACTCTCTCCCCTATTTTCCGTACCACCTTGTCCACCTTTGGGAGCTCGACCAAAGTGCGAGACTCACCCCTTCAGTGGACAAGGTGCGATTTACACACATCCAAAGCGAGTACACAAGATAGACCCTAGCATGCAAGGGCACATCCCAATTGGCAGAAATGCAAGTCATTATAAATGACGGCACTCCATTTGTAGTTCTTGTCGAAACCCATGAGACCCATGCTGATGGCCCCGGCAGGGGCAGAAAACAAGCAATGTGGAGGGTCCTCTTCGATCCACCTTGATGTGGATCGAGCAAGACCGCCGATTGAGTGTAAGGTCAACCTTGACCTTTCGCTCAAGCCAATGCAATGATGGACTCTACGAGAACCAAGTAAAAAAAGGGCTCTAAAGACAAAATCAAAACGGACAAGAGTCACTTGTACAAGAACCATTTTGAACCCGAGGACTAGATTCAAGCAATACATTATTTCATACGTACTTGCACATAAACTATGTTTAGGCTAAATCTAAAATACTTTGAATCAATCTCTTTCCTTGGAAAATTTTACAACCTACTTTCTCTTCCTTGTTTAGAACAAAGGAAAACCAAAACCGTTCTCATTTCTTCTTCCATCTACCTTAGTAGAGAATGAGATTGAAAATGAAGTAAAACAATTTTTTCATTGAATAATTCTTTCTTTATTCTTTATTCTCAACTTCTTTTTATTTATTTTTATCATCTATGCTTGTCGTACTTGGTAACCCATGCACGCCTTGTGTGCAGCTTTGCACCCTTATTTATTCTTCTTTTCCTAATGTTTTTCGGCGTGAGTGCCTATTAAGAAAATATTTCCATGTCAATCGTAGCAATGTTAGGAAAGGATTTATTATAAGTAATAAATAATGTATTTCTTACCTTTTCAATGAAAAAATTGATCTTATTCTTTCGTCCCCTCCAATCATGGTAGTTCATCGTAGTGTGATTGCTCACTTATTGTCCATTATTAGACCTAATGTAGATGAATGATGGGCTCAAAATTGCTAATATATTATAAAAATATTATTTTAATGACATAATATGATACTAAAAAAGTGTCCTTTGATATCGTTTCCATTCTATACCAAAATTTGCCTTGAATCATTGAATTCTTACGTTGATCGACCGATTGGCACATGGCGTACTCGTGAAATGAAAATTTTGTTTAAATTTACGTTCAATTCCAACATTTCTTCTGTTAGAGCCACAACGTATGTTGTTTTCTGCTGAATGTTATGAGCGGGGAGTGTTTAACCTCTGGGATGTTTTAGGCGCTGAGATATCCTCCGCGCATCATTTTGTTCCGGCGAGGGGACGAGAAAAAGACCAGACGTCAAGTTCATGTTCGCCACGATTTTCTTCGGCCGAACTGTAGCTGATGCTTTGAGGTGGACCGTCGTTGAACTTTCATCTCAGAAAAATTCCTTTTATTCAGGCCGAAATGTTGTCCCTTTATGAAAAGGCAGCGAGAAGTCTTTCCAACGCAGCCTTGCGTTCAGAACCGGAATCATGAATGAGGTTTTGCTCTCAATAGAAGGAATACGGCATTGAACATCTAGGAAGATGCTACTTTTTGGTCGTCGAGCTCGTGCGGCAGTAGCTTCGCGACATTATCCCTTTGGCAGCGGGGAACCCTACAAGGTCTGGATACATGCGCAACTTGCTTCGTCGCATGTGGAAAGTCACCCCCGACGACCTAGCACGCTCGCGTCAACTTGCTCACAGGAACGCGGGCACATCAAGTCCTTAAGGTAAAATAGCGGACGATCCTCCAATGTGTGCTTTGCGGACATCTCGCAACTGCGCTCTCAAGCGGAACCGTCCACGGGGCTCCGGCGGAGTCCCACTGAAACGTCGCACCTGGCCCGTGCACGTCGGGGTGCCGGTTTGGCTGTGCTCATCAGTAACCGATACTGCCGACCGGTCCTCTCGCTCGTCCCACATCCACAGCCCTGCATCTGCTTCAACCCGCGGGCCACAGAGGCAGATGACACCGCCAAAATTCGCAGACGTTCGCTGCGAGCCAAGATAAGGGCGAGCCGGGACGCCTGGGAGCTAAGATGGTGACGATTCCGACCTGCGGCCACGCTCCATGCAGGCGTTCAAGCCGTTGGCTGACCATCCCTTTTGAAGTTTGAAGCGGAACACTAGTCCTCCGGTCGCCTCTCGCTTGGTTGGGAAATGTGGGCCTCCCTCTGACCTCCACTGACACCGCGCACCTCGCCACGAAGCTCTGGCAGTGGCGGCGGCGGTTTTTCCTCGTTAACCGGAAGGCGCGACCTTCCCCCTCTCAGGCCCGACCGCGACTCATACATACACTCACACGCACGATTACACTCCCATTAGCACTAACACTCACACGCACACTCACACCCACTCACACTCACACTCACACACACACACACACACACACACACACACACACACACACACACACACACACACACACACACACACACACACACACACACACACACACACACACACACACACAC
>SZWC01002129.1:214977-231999 GCA_023375785.1 Penium margaritaceum | reverse complement strand
GGAGGGCGGAGGGGAGGGCAGAGGGGAGGACGGAGGGGAGGGTGGAGGGGAGGGCAGAGGGGAGGGCGGAGGGGAGCGCAGAGGACAGGGCAGCAGGAAGGGTGGAGGGGGGGGGAGGGGAGGACGGAGGGAGAGGGGAAAGCCAATAGAGGGGGAATGGGGCAAAGAGGGCGGAGGGAGGGCGACACCAAGAGAGGGAGAACAGGGCGGAAGAGGGTGGAGGGAAGGCTGGAGGGAGGGCGACGCCGAGAGAGGGGGAAGGGGAAGGGAGCGGAGGTAGGAGGGACCCGAAAGAGGGGGAAGTGGGGGAGGGGGAAAGGAGAGGGGAGGGAGGGAGGATGCGAGGGTACGGAGGAGGGGATGAAGGAGGGACAAGGGCGAGCGAGAAGGGGTAGAGGTGAGGGACAAAGGAAGGATGGGGGGTGAGAGGGGAAGGGGAAGCGAAAAGAAGGAGAGAGGGGAAGAGGGGGGCCCACCGGGGACCAAGCGACGACGGCGGGGACGGTAGCGACGACGTGAAAGTGGGCGAGGGAGGGTGGCCGAAGACCACAGCCCAAACCAAGAGGGAGGGGGGGTCGTCTACGAACCTGGCCACCAAAGTCGACCGAGCCAACGGAGCGGAAGTGGAAGCGGAAACGACGAGAGGCCATGAACCCGGCCAGAAAGGAGGAGGAGGGGGGGTCCCACTAACTCTGAAGCTCCGATGCCATGTTGAATAGGACAGGTGGAGGGAAGGTAGAGGAGGAGGTGGAGAGGAGGCAACCGTGCAATAGAGTGAATGGTGAAGTTGAGAAACAGAAGTGATGAAACAATGGTGAGCGAGAGACTAGATGGATGAGGCTTCTCACGTGAGGGGACAACCACGTCACCCATTAAAAATTCCGCCCAGAGGCGGACTCGAGCTTGACTGCTAGGATTTCCTAAAAAATCCTTTTCACAGCTTCCGTCCTGACGATGGATCTCACTATTCTCAAACCTACAATGTTTAACAGCCACTTGTTATGGAAGTAAACTTACTGTTTAAATACAAATTAACCATTTCCCCATTAACTCTTACATACCAGACGTACACGAGTCCCTAATCTTCTTGAGTGGATAATTGTGTTATTACGCAAACAACCCATCGCATCACGAGATCACGATATTCACTCCGACGGCCGAGGACAAATTGGCCAACTACCCCACCATCAGTGGATATTCCCAAACCTTCTAACAACTCCAACCATTATCGCAAACATACGAACAGAAGTGTCACGACCTTGCAGTCGACTTCTCGACGCTTCACGACGAGTCTGGATTTGTAGAGATGCATCTTCAAACTTCACCATCGATTCTCGAAGACCCTTGACTTCTCGGTGGACCTTCTGGAATCCGACCACTCACGAAGCGACTCCACACGCGTCGTCCGACAATCGATGCAAGGAGCCTGCCTATGCTTCATTTGTAACTCGACACTTGTATATCTATGCTTGACCATTTCAACACTTGTAATCAAAGTACACCTACTGCTAATTATAAATTGCTCAAGTGTCCCAAATTCTAAATCACATTTGCCTCGTAACTTCTACCTGCTCACCATCTACGCTCCATTTGGCATAACACTTGGTATCAGAGCGCAGCGGTGTTGGAGAGGCATCCGAATACTTTACTCATCCAAAGGACTACCTCGCACAATCCGTTAGCGCATCTCGCATGTCAAGGCTTCGGAAACTTTGCGACTACAACGTGAGGCGAGCGAGCGCGACCGACGACCAGCAGCAGGTCTTCGGCGACGACTTCGACGATGGAGGAGCAGAACGTGCAGATATACGCAAACCCCGAAATGACATCGAATGCTGGCTTAGCAGGCTTTGCGGTAGCTGGAAAAGCCCCTACGGCTTCGGCAACCAATTCGGTCATGGACCCGACGAAAATAAACCAGGCGTCCCTACCAACAGCCTCAACAACGACAACAGGGAGGACAGGTAGCACTGGACGACAGACGCGGATGAACGAGGATCTAGCAAACTGAATCTCCACACTCGAGGGAATCAGCAACCACCTTCTCCAATAACTCAACGTCACGGTGGAGGCTCTTCGCAACGCAAACGCACGTGAAACAGTGCTTGTTGAGAGAAATTTCCAACTCTCGAGCGAACCCAAAATTCGTTCGGCTCCACCGAACCGTTCGATCCTGCAAACTCGAAAGGACCAATGGTTCGGATGTGGCTATCAAGATTGGAGATGTACTTCACCGCTACCGGGGTCAACGACGATCAAAAGAGAATTGACCTCGCAGCCGCACTTTTACGTGGTACGGCGTTAAGTTGGTTGTCTAATCTAAAGACCATCCAACGACAGCAGGAGACCGGCGGGACATCATCAACGCCCGTGTCACATCACCGACCGCATGCGTTCTACCCTTGGAGCAGATCAACCCGTAGTGGCAAGACGCACTCACGCCACCACTCGTCTGGAACGAATTCTTGTACGCGATGCTCGCACACTTTGGACGACTGAACAAGAAGTCGGACGCATGGTACAAGCTCCAACGTCTACGTCAGCAGCCCAGCATGGCGGAGTACACGCGGAGATCCCGTGAGATTATAATCGGAGCAGACGTCGCCCTTGATGAACTCCGTTTTCAATTCATCGACGGCCTAAAGTGAGATATCCGACGAGCAATCGCCATTTTCGACATCCAGAACGACTTGTTGGAGATGATTACATCAACACAAAGGATTGACGGCACCGACTACAACGCTCGGATCCAGGAATCCTACGGCTGGCGACCTCCTAACCACAATTATTGTGGAAATGGAAAAGACCAGTCGATGGACTCCTCAAATCCAATGGAAGTGGACGCCGTCGACCTGAGAGATAAGCAAACCTGCTACAACTGCGGAAAAGTCGAGCACATCGCTCGAAATTGTGGAAGCAAGCAGCAGGCCAAAAAAAGGGGGGGGGGAGTCGCAGAAAAATGATTCGGGAAACGACAAAGGACGGAGTAAAAGGCGTAACTGAGGAACGATCTGTGCCGAACGGTCGCCCATCTGAACGGTCCACATCGTCACAGAGGGTTTTTTAGATGGCAAAGTTCGACGAGGGGTACGAAGACGACCAACCGGCGATACTACTAAGAGTTTAGCCTCGAGGATGCAGAAGTCGCAGAACGGTACAGGCACTATTGGACAGATGAGCTTCACACAGCTTCGTAAGCAACGACATGGTTCACAAGTTGGGTTTGCAGACCGAATCAGGGATGTTTGAAGGAAAAACGGTCGATGGGAGACTGCAGATACGAAGACTCCGAGAACCACTATGACTATAAGTGGGAGATCTTTAGGATGTAACGGTCTGGAGGTCTTCTCCAATGAGCGACCAAAAAATCATCCTCGGGCGAGATTTCCTGTACCGGCACAATTCACAGGTCCACTGGAACAGCGGCAATGTCTATGAGGAGATTGACGGTGCCAAACGTCAACTTCCACATACGGGACAGAAGCCAACAGCGGAAGCAACAAAGGTGGAAGCACCAGAGGAAGCCGCGGAAGCCAAAAAGCGACAACCGGTGTAGCCAATACCGCTCAACGTGGCCAAGCACTGCATACGACGAGGAGGTCGTGCTTGGCTTGTACATTTTGAGCCAATGGGAGAAGCAGAAGCGGCAGCAACTGACTCATCATCGGCCTTGTCAGCCTCATATGGCTCGACGTAGTTCGCGATGGTACCCGAAGAGTTCACACCACTCGTCGAGGAGTTCGCGAATGTCTTCCCCAACGAACTCCCAAAGACTCCCAAGGAAGACATTGACCAATGCATCGAACTGAAACCGGGAAATAGACCTACGGTCCGAGGGGCCTATTGGATGAGCGATCACGAGCTGACCGAGCTGGAAAATAACTCGACAAGATGCTCGGTTAGGGGTTCATCCGCCCATCCACGTCACCATATGTCGCACCAATACTATTCGTAAAAAAAGCCAGCGAGATGCAGATGTAGGTGGATTACCGGGCGTTGAACGACGCTACCATCAAGAACCGCTACCCTCTTCCTCGAGCTGGTGAACTTTTCGACCAACTTCAAGGGACCCGAATTTTCAAGAAAATCGACTTACATAACGATTATCGCCAGATACACGTGGCAGCCGCCGACATCGAGAAGACAACATGTCAAACCCGCTAAGGGCACTTTGAGTTCACGGTCATGTCGTTTGGGCTCGCAAATGCTCAAGCGACGTTTATGGCAGCAATGAACAACATATTTCGTCAGTACCTCGACGATTTTGTCGTAAGGTACATCGACGACATTCTGGTGTACAGCCGCACCCCGGAGGAGCACGATGGACATCTCCAAAAACGTTCTCGAAGTTTTACAGAGAGATAATTTTTTCGGAAAACTCTCGAAATGCGACTTCGGTCGCCGTTCGATCGAGTTCTTGGGTCACGTCATGAACGACGGACGAATCACCATGGATCAAGGTGGTAGCAGTCGCTGATTGGCCAACGCCTACCAACGTTCGAAAAATTCAGGTTTTTCTTGGATTTTGTATTTACTACTGGTGATTCGTACGGGACTACGCCCGAGTGTCAGCGCCTCTTTCGACCTCACTTGAAAGGAAAACGAGTGGCGTTGGGGATACAACAAACAAGAAGTGTTCACCGCTTTGCGGAACAAGATGACCTTCACGCTAGCCCTACGATTAGCCTATCCATCGGTCGACTACATCGTGGCTACGGATGCATCAGACTGAGACATTGGCGTGATCTCCTGCAAGACCATGGAAACGGCAAACAGCCGGTCGCCTACATGTCTCAAAAAATTCGAGGACTGGAACTCAACTACGCAGTCCACGAAAAAGAGATGCTGGCGGTTGTGCACGTGTTCAAGACGTGGCCATGCTATCTGGAGTGTCGACGATGCATTGTGCGCACCGACCACCATGCGTTAAAATATTTTAAGACGTAGCCGAATCTCGGTCAAACCCAATGGATGGAGTGCCTTGAGTCTTGGTTCGACTACGAAATCGAGTATCGACCAGGCAAAACCAATGCGGCGGGCGCACTCAGCCGTCGACATGATTTAATGGCCGACGTGGCAACCTTACAACTACAGCGAGACCCCTACCTCGAGCGATTATTCGCATGAGGCTACGACCAGCACAGCGGATATGTTAAAACCAAGTTCTGGTTCGACGCACCCTACTCGCGACGACGCTTCACTCGCCAGGTGGTCATTCCCCCGAACGACGAACTTCCCCGTATGTTGCTCAAAGAATGCCACGACACCGGTACAGGTGGACAATTCAGAGAGGACAAGACGCTGAAGAAGTTGGCGAAGAACTGCTGGTGGGACAAGATGCAATCCGACATGGCCAACTTCTACAAAACCTGCGACACATGTCGGCGGAAGAAATCTCGTCGCACGAGGCCACCCGGACTTGTACAACCGCTCCCTGTTCTGACGGAACCATGAGCAGACATCTCCATGGACTTCGTCACGGGATTACCGGTCACGCCCGAGGGATATGACACAATCCTCGTGGTTGTCGACAGGTTTTCTAAAATGTCCCATTTAATCCCAACAACGACCACTGTCACTGCCGAGAGAACATCACGGCTGTTTCTAAACAACATCGTGCGGCTACACAACGTATTGAGAACCATCACGAGCGACAGTGACGGTCGAATCACCAGCTGTATTTGGCGCGAACTGATGACTCGCTGAGGCATCAGAATTCAACCCTCAACAGTGTTTCATCTCCAAACCGATGGTCAAACCGAGCGGACAAGTCAATTGCTCGAACAACTGCTCCGCACATTATGCGAACCTCATGGGACGGATTGGGCACAAAAACTCCGGACCGTTGAAATCGCATATAATTCGGCAGTTTCCACCGCAACACTAGCCGGATTACAAAGTCGCAGCAATATTTCGGTAGTCGACATTCAACACCGAGACTTAACCACCACCTTGGGGGAAACACGGCAGACTCTCGAAAAGACAGAAGCAACGATGAAGCGAGGAGCTGTCTCACATTGCAGCGACGACATCTTCACCGCTGACGACAAATTCCTCCTAAGTTCAGCGAACATCAAACTCTACGGATCTGGCTGTTCGAAGCTCAAACCCTGATGGTTGGGACCGTCTGAGATCGAGCGCATGCGAATCACTATGGTCGCGCGACTCAAACTCCCCGAAACTATGCAAGTTCATCCGGTGTTCCATGTAAGCAGATTCAAGCACTACCGAGACTCCGGAGAGACCTTCCTTGGCAGAGGTGTCCCTCCTCCGCCTCCCGCACAAGTGGACAAATACACGGAGTACGTCATCGAGGACATCCTTGGCCACCGACGACGAGGCAAGAAGACAGAATAGCTCGTCAACTGGCACGGCTATGACGCTGCGCATAACAACTGGGAACCATACGAGAACCTCCAAGACGTCGATCATCTCATCGACGACTACTACCGCCGACACCGGGCCACAACTGCACGCGCGTGGGGACGTCGCGGCTAAAAGGGGGGGAAGTGTTACGTACCAGACGTATACGAGTCCCTAATCTTCTTGAGTGGGTCTTTATATTAGTATGCAAAGAGCCCATCGCGTCGTGAGACCTTAATATTCACTCCGACGGTCGAGGGCAAATTGGCCAACTGCCCCACCATTAGTGGATATTCCCGAACCTTCTAACAGTTTTGACTACTCTCGCGAACCTACGAACAGAAGTGTCACGACATTTCGGTCGACTTCGCGACGCTTCACGACGAATCCGGATTTATAAAGATGCATCTCGCATCTTCAGCATTGATTCTCGAAGACCCCCGACTTCTGCGTGGACCTTCTCGAATCCAACCACTCAGGACGTGACTCCGCACGCGTCGTCTGACAATTGACCCAACGACCCCGACTATGCTTCATTTGTAACTCGACACTTGTCATCGAAGTACACTTAATTATAAATTGCTTAAGTTTCCCAAAATCTAAATCACATCTTCCCCACAACTTCTACATGTTCACCATCTGTTACGCTCCGTTGGACGTAACATAAACCACCCATGTTCTACTGGGCGAAGCATTTATATACCTTCACTTAGCGAGGTTTTGGTCTTGAGGGTGAAAAATTCTATCATCAGTTTGTTACGGTGACAAACTTTAAGGGACAGAGTAGAGATGTGCTCTTTGAAGATTGACATAGGATGCCTCGCGTTCCTGGCGCTGCGACGGAGAGTAGGTGTGGCGCTGAATGATTTGGCGACGTCAAATCCGCGTTCGTTCACACAAAATTACACAGATGCTGCCCAGGCAAATCGCAGACGTCCTTAAGGCCAGCATGTCCTGCCAGCAGCCGCAGATACTCTAGTGAAGCGTCACAGGGTGGAGGCAACAGTTGCAGCGTGAACCGCGGAAAATGCGCTTACGACGAAGATTTTTGTGGGTCTTTGCGGCTTCCATTGGTCGCTCGCACTGTAAGTGTCGATCGCTGATTATCGTTCTCGGGAATGACGGCCGGTTTGCACTGCGCCGTTTCCGCTTTTCGTAGCCAGGGATGGTAGATAGTTGCCGGCTATAGACTTTTGAAAAGCCGAAAATGGTGGCAACTGCAAAATCCACGGGTTAGCAAGGTTGAGAGCCAAAAGTGGAAACCGTCAGCTTCTCCTCCGGCGCGCCAGCTTTGTGCCGACGGGGCACGAGTGGGCCTGGATACCATGCCACGCCAGCAACCTACCTCCGATTTCAGCAGTGCTGGGCTCGCCTTGCTATCGCCGCAGCTGAGGAAGCGCCTGCCACATCTACAAGTGAAACCAGGAAATGTCATCTATCCTTGAACGAACCTTTTCCGTAGATGTGCTTTAAGCGACAAGTTTCACCTCAATCTGTTTTCAACCACGCAAGAACTGGCTGTCAGCTTTCCTATATCGAGACGTTCACTTTCGTAGAAGATGAGTAGGCGCGACGCGATAGCCTCGGTGACAGCAGCTTCCCCAAGTGCAGACCAAGCAGGGGCGACCATGCAGCGACCTGAATCGAGTGGTGGTCCCATCATCCTACTTCCTTGGACCTATCAGACCATCCTCAATTCTTCCCTCGGACCCAAGGTCCTGCAAGGTTTCCCTTTGAGTGTCGCCGCGCTTCCCGCAACACGCTCTTGGGCGCTCCCTCACCCCTCCTAGCGTGCGAGCTGAAGTGCTCACCTTTCCTTCACGGACTACTCTCGCAGTTCATCTCCGACCACTTTTACTAAAGCGTAATTACACGTTGTCTAACGGTGTGCGATCACATCGTCCTACCTGTAGGACATCATCCTTCTTTGTTGACCTCGACAGGGACCGACCTTTACCCCGCCCCAGTCGTGACCTGTTGCCGAAGTCAGGAACATCTGCAATGCGGTGATCTGACAAGTGTGCTTCGCGTGCTGGGTATCGTCCAGCAACTTCGGCAGCAGGCCAGTCCGAACCGTGAAGACTTAGCCAACAACTTTGTCCCCCGCCCATAATGGTACGCTCCTGCCTGATGTTCAGCAGGCTGCAATGCAGTGCAACAGCTTCCAATCTCTGTCGGGTCCCAGCTTTGTGGTCTTCGCTGCACTTGTCAGTTGTCGCTGCATCAGGGGCGACATTCCTTAAGGCGCATCATGATCGATATTTTCTTCTGCAATGTGTGGAACCCTCACTTGTTTTTGTGAGGCTGGATCACTGCTTTTCCCCATCCTGACGTGTGCTCGCGGGCTTTTCACTGACTTTGGCGGGTGCCTTGTTTTGGTTTGTACCGTACATCGTTTCCCCGTCCTGTTCGTTTGTCCCACACTTCAATCTTCCTCCGATCTCACGCAATTTTTTAATCACAACCACTGTCAGCTCGTCCTTCCCAATGGGGCGATTGGATTGAAACATCGGGGATCACCTGTGAGTAGTGGTCCCAGAGCCGATCCGTCTTACTTGCACTGGTCGGCTTTTCCGGAAGCTAATCGCAGACCTCTCGCCTTGAGGTTTCTATTTCATTACGATGCGGATCGGCGACATCAGAGCAACCTTCCGCCCCTTCATCGTCCCCCCTCCAAACCTCCCATGTACTCGCCTTACCTCCGAGCACGAGGCCCTTGGTCGTGGTGCCTCCTGCTCCGTGCGCCAACACGCACGTCCCATCCCATGTGTACCGTGCAGGCGCCAAACGCCGATATATCAGGGGGCCATGGCATTCCGGCCTCCGCCATCAGCACAGTGGTGCAGCGGAAGTTGGCCGGCAACCAGCCCGGCGGCAAGAATGATCTGCGTAACATCGGGCCTGTGGAGCTCGCGCAGCACAAGAAGAAAGGGGACGCGTGGGTTGCCATCCGAGGGAAGGTACGCGAGAATGCTTAACCCCTATCCCCCCTCCCCCCCATCCTGTTTGTCTGTGGCTAATGAGCAGCCCCTGGTGCAGTTGACCGTATTGGAACTTGGCCCACACAAGTTCCTTGCCTCCCTTCCTCTTACCCTCTCAATTCCTACTGTCTGTTTTCCTGGTCGAGCGGACTGCACTCTTTCTCACAGAGGGGGCGTTGGGCTGGGCGAAAGCTTAGCTGGGTTCTGGAAGTAGCGTTAGAAGCCTACACGCCGGAGCACATGTCCATTGATGAGCACGTCCATCGGGAGGAATGGACCTGCTCTTTCCATAAAATGGGGAGGGTCAGACCTGTGTCTTCCCGGAGCACCACCTTTCCCGCTGGACTGCCATTGCGACCTCTCAGCTCAGGATAGCTCATTGCACAACCAAGTGCAGTTGTTCGACCAAGCCCCACCAGGACGTTTCACGTAACCTGGATCCGGGAGAAACATCGCGACTTTGCTACATGCAGAAAATGCAGCAAGCCTTCACGAGCTTTTCCCAGTTCGTAAAGGATGTCCAGCTTTGACCCCCATTGCGGCCAGCCCCCGCCATTCTGTGGGCAATGTCGAGCAACGCTGTCGTATTGCTTCACAGTAATGTAGCTGAACTAAGCGCCACAGACACCAATGTGAAGTCGTGTGCGGTGTTCTACATCTTAGACGTGTTGGATGACATCAGCTGCTTCCCAGCCACCAACTTAGTCTAACATGACATTGTGGCAACCGCTCTTGGCCAGTGTGATCAATTCACTAAGTTGCTGCAATGCAAGACGGCACGTACCATGCCTTTCGTGATGTAAGGGTCGAGTTTTATCTGTTGAATGGCCTTCGTGCCACATGGAAGGGCGCTGACCCTGGTGAGATTCATTTTCCTTGTGAAACTTGGAGGTTCACTTGTCCCTTGGACTTTGTGGGAACGTGGCAGGTGTACGACGTGAGCGAGTTTGCAGAGGTCCATCCTGGCGGCGGAGTAATCTATACGTATGCGGGCAAGGATGCAACGGATGTGTTTGCAGCCTTCCATGATGCCTCCACGTGGAGCATGCTGCCCAAACTGTGCATTGGCGAGTACAGGGTAAGCAAATGTGGAGGAAGCCTTGCATCTGTCTATGGCCCTGCCATGCACTCCAAGACCTTGTCAGGATGTGCATGTCTCTCATCTGTCCTCGTCGCTCTTTGTTTCTTCCCCCCTCGGCTTCATTCCGAGGCTTAAAAAACCTCAACATGTCGCACTCAGTGACCTCCTAGATTTTGTGTACTGTGCGACTGTTTCCTTGTTCATAGAAGAAGTATGAACCCAGCTGGTGGAACACTCCCATTTTTGTTCAATGCGTGGTGCAGGAGGATGAGCCTCCTCCAGAGCTGGTGCGCGACTTCCGTGAGCTAAGAGCGGAGATGAAGCGGCGGCGCATGTTTGACAGCAGTGCGCTGTTCTATGTGTACAAGTTCACCACCACGCTGTTGCTGCTTGCTGCCAGCATTGCACTGGTCACATGGCAGCCCAACAGCGTGCTCTCTGTTGTGCTGAGCGGCATTGTATTGGGGCTGTTCTGGCAGCAGTCTGGGTGGCTTGCGCACGACTTCTTACACCACCAGGTGAGGTTCCCGGCTTCAGCTGTAGCTGATAGATGGCTCATGCTTGACAGGAAATGTTTGTTGTGAAAGATTCTTTCTACTTGTCTTCCACTTAGAACGTTGGGTGATGTAATCTGCAGAGGGTGAGCATATGCAGGAGTGGCAAGGGCTGGGTCAGTAAGGACACGGGATATTGCACCAAGTGTCTCTTAATGTTGTGCCTCTCAACTAATTGTCACATGTCTATGTCTTAATGAGACTGACACATCATCAGCTGCCATAGTGCATGCCACCACAATGTGAACACTGAGATTCCAGTAGAGCGTTCACAGGCTTCTTTTCTCCTGAATGGCTTAGACATCGCCTCTCCTGACCGGCAATATAGTGGTTGAAAGATGGAGGTCTAGAACTGATGGTGATGAGGCACATTGTAGCCTCTGTTGTCTTCGATTGGACGGAGTTGCTATGTCATCCTGTTTACAGCTGCTTTCAGGTGCCTGAAGATTTGAAGGGTGTTTGAGAAGTAGGGTCACCTTGCTCAGTCATCCCATGATTCCCTGTTTTCCATGGAGGACTCAGGGGCTCACCTTGTTGAATTTGTGCCACTGGCTCCAACCTGTGTCCTTGTACACTTTTCAGGTATTCCGGAACCGACGTCTGAACGATCTGGTTGGCGGCTATCTGATGGGCAACGTGGCCCAGGGTTTCAGTGTGTCATGGTGGAAGAACAAGCACAACACGCACCATGCAGCGCCCAACGAGTGTGACAGCCACTACAAAGCTGTGGACCCCGACATTGACACGCTGCCGTTATTAGCATGGAGTGAGGAGATTCTGGGCACGGTGGACAGCAAGGGGCTGCGGAAGCTGCTACGCTGGCAGAGGGAGCTCTTCCTTCCCATCCTGCTCTTCGCCCGCTTTGCATGGTGTGTTGCTGTTGTGACCTCCTCAACACTATGCTCTTTGTTTTCACGTTGACTTGTGTGCAGGGTGACTGCCATAACCAGTTTACTCTAGAACCTGCACTCTATTGTTCCCCCCTGGGCAGCTTTAGCTGTGCACAATTTCGATGCGGCCTTGTGTACCAGCAGTAGCTGAATGCAAGTGGCCTGACTAAGTTACGCAAAGGCCTGAATGTCAGTCAATGTGTGCTAGTGCAGAAGAGCAGCTGGGCTGTGGTAATGCAAGGCTGCATCAGTGCAGCACAGTTTTCACTCACCATGACAGTGCTCTGTGCTGCAGCTTATTCCCCCTCCAGGCTAGTCCAGGCCAGCCTGGCACATCATTGTGCTGGACACGATGATGACTAGGGGCACCAACTTCTTTTGTCTCCTGGCCATCCACAACCATCATCCATCCAAGCAACCTCAGCACCACTAGGCCAGAGCACAGAAAGTTGGGTGTGGGAGGGTGTAGGATTAACACAGTTCTCTCTGTTCTCTGCTGGCTCTGCAGGTTGCACGCTAGCTGGAGATATGCCTTTTCAAGCCAGGTTAAGCCGGAGAAGCGGCCGGCTGAGCGCATTGGGCTGCTCCTGCATTACTCATGGCTGTGCACAGCTGCATTCTCCCTCCTGTCACCTAGCATGGCTCTTCTGTGGGTGCTGACAGGTCAGCTGGCAGGCGGAGCCATGCTGGGCATTGTGTTTGTGCAGAGCCACAACGGCATGGAAATCTACACTGATGAGAAGGACTTCTACTCTGCTCAGGTGCGGTTCCTGCAGGCGTGTGTGGTGCTTGCTAGGTACGGTGAGGCGGTCGTCCACTGTGAGTGCTTGCCGGATCATGCAACATCTTAGTGGAATGTGCCACCAGGCAGCTGCATTACCGTGAGAGTGAAGGATGCGGCAAGGTTTTTGCAGTGATTGCCAGATGTTAAGCCTTCCCACTGCTCACTGCTCCCATGCTGCATTCCTCCTTGGGGAGAGGACGTATGTGGTGTCCCATCAGTTCCATTGCTTCTACAAACACAAATGCACAGGCATGTTCTCACATGGAGCCATCTAAGTTTTGTACCTCTGCATGTGCTGCTGAGCAGATTGTGTCCACTCGGGACGTGAAACAGAACCTCTTCAATGACTGGTTCACTGGTGGCCTCAACCGCCAGATTGAGCACCATCTCTTCCCTACCATGCCGCGCCACCACCTGCGTGCTGCATCCTCCATGGTGGAGGCATTGTGTGACAAGCATCGCCTTGTGTACGAGGATGTGGACATGGTCACTGGAACACGGCTTGTCATGCGCCACCTTGCCAAGGTTGCAGCATCGGCATAGAAAGGATGGTACCAGGTCCTTGGGAACTGGAACACTTCACCGTCCCTCATCTCCCCCGTGGGCCCTCCAGGTGTTACTCCAAGGGAACATTTCACCGCCTCCAGTGCCAGTGGTGTCTGTTGATACACATGGAGCAGGCAAGCAACTTCAAATGGTGGAAACTTGCTGTTCTGCAGATCTGGCTGGGACGGGGATGTGGGCAAAAACTCCATTGAATTTACCACAACACTCATGGCTATACTTAAGTGCAGCTCAAATGATGGTGTTGATGATGGACTCAAATGATGGTGTTGATGATGGACTTGTGAACCTTTTCTTTGTATCTGAGGAAACTTTTCCTGAAGCGAAAAACCTCGGTCGCACTGTTAAGATGGAGCTGGACAATATTTGCGAGGTGCAAGATATCGTTGAACAAGGCTACTGGGAAAGTGTTGAAGTTTGTGTAAAGCACTGTGAGTGGTAACAGCCAATGCATTGAAATGTCTTACCCTATGGAGGAGTTGTTCTTGGGATGGCAGAAAACTAATGTCTCTACATACCTTATCATAGTTACCGTAGTCTCTTTTATAATTGCCTATTTTTTAAACCCGAGATTAGTGACAGTAAAATTCGACTAAAATTTCTGGCCCTGTAATTGTGAACCTGCTTCATCCAATGACCCAAGTATTAATATTAGTGTTATATAGGTCGAAATTATTGTTCACCTCCTTGGTCTGTCCCTTCGACTTTGCCTGTCAACATCTGAAACTTCGAAACGTCGAGGGGGCTGTCGCACCCCTTCCGTCGTTTTGCAAGTCGCAGCCCCCTTTCTGGCAGCTGAGCGTGCCGTCAAGAAGTGAGTATGTGCATCGGACGACGATCCGATGCACAGTCTCTCACGTTCCGCGCACAGGCCCTTGGGGACTGGGCGCGGAAATTTGGAAATTGCCGACGGCTAGGAACCTCCACGTTGGGTTGTGGATGTGTACTAGTCTTTAGTAGAGTTTTCCATGTTCTGCAGCAATTTTCTCATTACATTGTTGACTGAAAACTTTGTGTAGAGATATAGGGATTTGGGAATTTCTAGACTGTTTCGTCCATAAAGGAAAAAATCAAATATGTGCTTGAATGGACGAAGGAAAACAATTCTTTAAGTCGAACATAAGAGACACTACGGTATATGCAATCTCTTAGAACCTACTGAAACATGCCATATCCACAATGTGCCATATACTACATGTGGATAGAGCAGAATGCAACCTACCAGATGAGATGTGAAGCAAGACATGAAGGAAGCTATGGCACGCGTTGCAAGCATGCCTTCAAAGTGAGGAGCAAGAAGTGAATCCACTCTCAAATGTATTCACTGCAAGATGAGTGAGCCGAAGTTTTAGGACAGACCGAGGATATGAACGGGCAATTCGACCAATGTCTAACACACAGAAAAGTCCAGGAACTCAGCCAAATCATTTCCTACATTCCAAGTCTTAAAACTTTAGTCGAATTGAGCTGTCACTTGTTTCCATGTTAAGAAATTGGGTGAAATAGCTCAGATACCCATAAAACGCAAAGTGTGACTCTCATCCACCCGTCGTTCGGGAGAAAAGTAATGATCCGCCCGTCGTTCCGAAGAAAAGCAACCATCCGCCCACCTTGCATTACAAAAGCAACCATCTGTTGGTATGTGTGGCTTCCACCCGTCACGAGCCACAGCCGTGGCAGCTACGGGTGTACCCGGAGCTGATGGTGAGCGGTGGCCGCATTGGAGATCGTGACGACCCGACAGGACTCCGGATCGTCCAGGGACTTATCCAGGAGCTACGACATGACAGATCCCTGATGCGGGCCCGGCTGGCGCCGGAGCACTGACGGTTGGTGGATCCAGCCACCAGCAGCTGCCAGACGATTGTCACGACGTCCCGGGTGCTTGCTGGGGTGCTCTGCAGTTTTTCTGCAGGTGCTAGAGTTTTCTCGGTGGACTGGCTCTCGAGCCCGATTTGCATGTTTTGCATTGTCCGTCCACCGATCGATGCCGGACTTGTGCGTGTGACCAGTCGTAGCGTCTGGCTCGAGATTCTGCATCTCTAGGTTCAGACGGTGTTGCGTTTGGATGCCTGTGCGCAGAGTTGCGGCCAAAACAGTGGTTTTGAGCCGGTTTTTGGACAAACTGACACTGCCGCGTGCGTCACCCGCCGTGTGCCGCGGCAGGTATTTATGCTGTGTGCTTGTCAGTTGTCATCTCTCTCTGCAATTATATTCAGTTTNACCGCTCCACGACGGACGACTGGTCCTCATCGAGGAGGTCTACCTGGCAGTCAATCACCTCCTCTCGCTGCCCAGCACTATCTGCCAAAACCACCTGGGCGTCTGCTGTGGGCCGAGCATCAGCACCTGTATCACCTGCTCCTCCTGCTGCTGCTCCTGGCACCATGGCAGCTGTCTCCACACCAGCTAATGCAGGAGCGTGCGCATCGTCGGGCGCAGCTCCGGCATCGGCCGTCGTCACGTCATCCGCCAAAACATCAACGATCACCAACTCCATCCCCGAATCTGACTCAGCATCGGACCAATCCTCCTCTGACGAAAAGTCGCCGTCACGACAGACGTCGCCCCCGGCCGAACACTCTGCTAACTGAGCCTGCTGTGTAGCGTCATCCGCCTCAACCATCCTGCGCTCCACAGCAGTCGCCTCACCAATGCTGAGCTCCACCGCGGTCGTCAGCGGACAAACCATCCCCCCCACGACTGACACCTCGGCAGGAGCTGTGGGGACTCGGCAGACCAAGCCGAGGACAGGGGACGAGGGGGTCTCGTCACGTGTGACTCCTCCCATAGTCGCATCTGGTGGTGCTGCCTGTGCACGACGTGCAAGACGAGCAGCTCGTCGCCGTGCACGACGAGTGCGAGCACGAGTGGTACGGCCAGGGGCTGAGGGTCCGTCCGTCGATATGATGCCGACAGCCTCCAAGACGGAGCGGAGGGCGACGGATGTAGACGAGAGATCTGGTATGCTAGCATCGTCGGAGGAAGGGATGCAGGATCGGGAGGAAGATGAGGATGAAGTGGGAGGCGACACCTGCGGCGGAGTGGCAGCTCGCTCGGAAGTCACGTGGTCAAGGAGCTGCTGGATCATGCGCTTGAGGTTCCGGACCTCCATGTGTAGGGCGGCCATATCACCACGCAGAAGCGCTGTGGCATCACTCGGTGACGTATCGACTGAAGGAGGTGGAGAGGATCGTACCCAGGGGGGATGCCACCCAGGAGGGCGCTGTCGGCACTGGCGCCAACCATGGTGCCTATCTCGACAGTAATAGCACGAAAACCCTGAATGCAACTGGGGCACGTGCCACGGCTGCATCGACCACTGTGCCTGTGGCGGCTGCCACGGCTGAGGCTCAGGCGCAGACCATGGCGCAGGCGATGCCCATGGGAACACTGCGTAGCTCATGTTGAGAGCTTAGCGTGTGTGATGGTCCTGTACACTCGATCCCGGTGGCGCAAAGAACCACGTAGAGGGATGCGAATGGAGCAACGTCTCTCAGACTGGCTGCGATGTCGTCAATCACGACCTCAAGTCGCGACCTAAAGTCGCGTTCGGTGCCGCCGATGCTGCACCGAGTGCCGTCGTCAGCCGACGGCTGTGGCCTCAAGCCACCTTCGCTGGTGCCACTACTGCTGCGACTCTCGCGGCGGCTGCAGCTACAGCGGTTTCCGTCGTCAGCCGACGGTGGTGGCCTCAAGCCACACTAGGAGGTAAAAGTAATAAACAAAAGCAAAAGCAAGAACCCACCTTTTGAATGGAAATACAGTAGGGGGAACCTTTCTTTTTTTTTTTTTTTTTTTTGTT
>SZWC01002129.1:183220-201377 GCA_023375785.1 Penium margaritaceum | reverse complement strand
AACTGTGCAAGGAGGTTGACGGCAAAGGCAATGTCGGGTCGTGTGGTAGTGGCCAAGTACATCAAGGAGCCAATCAGGCGCAAGTACAGGGTCACGTCCACTGTCTCCCCCAGGTCTGCGGGGTCATTCACCTTCAGAGCATCCTGCCCGTCAGGTGTGATGGGGGTGGAGGCTGTAGGAACTGCACCCAGGAGGTCAGCAAACCGCTCCCCCACAACGTGGGCATAACGTGCCTGATGCAACAAGAGTGTCCGTCGCTGACGATCACGCACGATCTCCATCCCGAGAAACACAGCTATAGGATCAAGGTCCTTCATCTTGTAGGCAGCCTAGAGAACTGCCTTGGCCTCCTTCACAGCCTCCATAGAAGGAGACGCAATCAGGAGGTCGTCCACGTAGACCAGGATGGCGGTGAAGCTCTCAGCTGTCCGTCTGAGAAAGAGGGACGGGTCAGCGTCACTCTGTACGTAACCGGCACTTGTCAGTGTACCAGTGATCTCCAAGTTCCAGCACCTCGGTGACTGTTTCAGGCCGTACAAGGCCTTGCGCAAGCGCCAAACCTTGTCACCGACCTCGAATCCAGGTGGTTGGACCATGTAGATTTCCTCCTCTAAGGTGCCATGGAGGAACGCGTTGTTCACGTCCATCTGGTGCAGCTCCCAGTCGTGGTGAGCAACAACCCCGAACAGAGCGCGAGCGGTGGTCATGCAGCCAACAGGTGCAAAGGTTTCAGTGAAATCTACTCCCTCAACCGGCGAGAACCCCTTGGCCGTCAAGCGAGCCTTGTAGCAATCCAGTGTGCCATCAGGCTTCACCTTCTTGCGAAAGACCCACCAGGCCTGTACAGCCTTCCGCCCAGGCGGGAGGTCGACAAGACACCGTGCTCACGGATAGCTCTCAGCTCATCCTCACAAGCAGCACGCCACAGGTGTGCATCGTGAGCTGAGAGTGCCTCCTTCAACGTGCCTAGATCAGGCATCGTCGAGGGAGTGCTCCGGGTGGCTAAGACACACGCCTCCGGACTCGGTCTGACTACGACAAGATCGGCTGCGGCATCGCAAGCGACCAAGAATTCTCGAGAGACCAACTCGTGGCCGACAGGACATGCTGGGTGCACCTCAGTGCAGTCTGCCTAGACACTCAGGCCAAGGGCCTTCGTGCCAGGCTCGCCACTCTGAACACTACGAGTCGGGCGTCTGGGCGCAGAGTCAGTAGTCCGCTGAGCCCTAGAGGCCAATGGTCGAAGGCGACCACCGGGCTCGCGGGAGTAGCCCGATGCAACGCTCACCTCAGGCTGTGGGGAAGGCTGCTGAGCCAGAGCCGTAGGGGATATGGGTGCATGCACGGGAGTGGGTGTGACGGAGGGGACTTGACACTGGTACGGGATCAGGTGTGCCAGAGGGGACCGACACTGGTACGAGATCGGGTGTGCCAGAGGGGACCGACACTGGTACGAGATCGGGTGTGCCAGAGGGGTCTGACACCGGCACGGGATCAGGTGTGCCAGAGGGGACCGACACTGGTACGAGATCGGGTGTGCCAGAGGGGACCGACACTGGTACGAGATCGGGTGTGCCAGAGGGGTCTGACACCGGCACGGGATCATGTGTGCCAGAGGGGACTGACGCTCGTACGGGATCAGGTGTGGCACAGGGGACCGGCACAGGCGCGAGATCGGGTGCACCAGAGGGGTCTGACACCGGCACGGGATCAGGTGTGCCAGAGGGTACTGATGAGGCGACTGGACCCACAGCCACGATGGCCGGATCGTCAGCAGCCGGAGACCGGACCACAGGTGAGGAGGCCCGGCCGGATCCATCCGCAGGACTAGACTCCCCCATCCGCCGGGAGGCCACACAAGTAGGAACGTGGTCGGCGGCCAGCGACAGAATGCTGGACAAGTCGCTGTAGGTGAGAGCCTAAAAGAAGAGAGCATCTCGAGACTCGACAATGCGATGGCGAGCAGGGTCCCAAAAACGCCAGGCCTTCGACCGCAGGGAGATGCCGAGGAAGGTACACATGCGTCCCCGAGGTGAGACCTTAGACCCCTGCTGATCCTCGGTGTACCAGACACAGGCGAGGGACCCCCAAACGCGAGCGAGACGGAGATCAGAATGATGGCCGAACCACAACTCGTACAGTGTGACATGGTCTGGGAGTGGACCATGCGGCAAGCGGTTCCAGACCCACGTCATGCAGGAGAAGCCCTCAAAGGCAAAGGACTCCGGTAGACCGCACTCAGACCGCATAGCGCGAAACGCATCCTCCATGGTGCGGTTCCAACGCTCAGACACACCGTTTTGCTGTGGTGTAGCAAGGGCGGAAAGCTGGTGAAAGATACCGTGCTCGGCAAAGTAGGCATCCATCTTGCCCAAGAACTCGCCACCACGATCTGAGCGGAATTTGTGCAGGGTGTGACAAGACTGACGCTCAGCCATCACAAGCCACAGGCGGACTGCCATTGCGGCATCGCTCTTGTGGCGGAGGCTGTAGACCCACCGCATCCGGGTGAAGTCATCAGTCAGGGTGAGGACATATCGACCCCGATCAGAGAGGGACTCGACTGGGAGAGGACCGAGAAGGTCCGAGTGGACCAACTCTAGTGGGCGCAGTGCCCGGGAGGAGGAGTCAGGGTAAGAGCAGCGATGCATCTTACCCTGGGCGCAAAAAAAACAGTCGGTCTTGGGCGGCTTCTCAAAAGGAAGCTGCGTCAAGACCGAGGGCTGGCTGAGTGCGAATGAGCTTGGACACAGTGTCCGAGCTCACATGGCAGAGGCGACGATGTAACAAGCGCTGGTGCTCAGGGGAGAGAACACCAGTGACAAACACTCGCGCAGGGAAGAGAGGTGGAGAAGAGACAGAGAGAGTGCAACGAGACACACGATACAGGTCATCAACGACAGAGGCAAGAAGCACGATGGTGCGTGTGTCAAGAGCAGTCACTGTGGCAGAGTCAGCAGAGTGCTCAACAGTGAGACCCATCCTGGTGCATGCACGAACAGAGAGCAGGCTGAGCTCAAGAGCATGGACAAAGAGCACATCAGAAATGTACAAGGGGCCAGACGGACCATCAAACCGCACAACTCCAACTCCTTGCACAGGCAACAACTGACCACACCCTGTGCGAACAGACCGAACGGACGCAACGGGACCCAGCACAACGAAGTCACTACGACGACAGGTCATGTGATGGGTGGCCCCTGAGTCAATAATCCAGGTGCCACCCGGCTCACGACCAGTCGTCGACACTGAGCAACGTGCCACAGAACACTCTGCCTCTGCTGGACGCTCAGCAGAGGACCCGGGACAACGACGAACAACACGGATCTGTGACTCGTCAAGCCAGTCGGTACTGTCAGGTCCATCCTCATCGTAAGCCATCATAGCTCCACCACAAGCATCATCACGAGCAACAGACGCAGTAAGACAAGCTGTATCGGGACCACTCGGCTGTGACAACATACTCGCACCTCCCTGAGTACGAAGCGCCAGCAGCTGACGAAGCTCCGCGATCGTGCGATCCCGAGGGTCCACATCACCGCTGCCGCCTGGTGAAACGGATGCGTCTGCTGCACTCGTGGTCGCGGCGCGCCTAGTCCATGTGTCACTCGAGGAAATCCGCTGCGTGTGCGCCGCCTGAAGGCCGCGCATGATCCGAGTCCAGTCAAGGGGCTGCTCACACTCCGTGTAGCGGTGAGCGCCTCCACAGTTGTAGCAATGGACAGAACGTCCACTGCCACTACTCGCCGGCTGCTGCTGCTGCTGCTGTCCCTTCCCACGTCGCTTCTTCCCCTTCTTCCCCTGTGCGGCCGCTGCAACGCCCTGAGTGTGGCCGCTCGGTGTAGAGGAGGAGGAGGAGGAAGCGGTGGAGGTGGGACTGGTGAGCGGGGACAGAGGCGTAGGAGGGGTCGCAGTCACTGCTGCAACAAGTGGACTCTGCTGATGGGCGATGGCAGCCTCATGAGCCGATGTGGCCTGGATGAAGTAGCGATGGGCCCAAGGAAGCAACTGTAGTGACTCTGACAACTCAGAGAGAGCCACACTATCGAAACCCGTAAACAGCTTCACGTGGTCCAAATGCGCCCCCATCATGATGGCGTCGAGTGCCCACAACTGCGTCCCACCACCGGTCCCAAGGCGCATGTAAAGGCGCATCGCGCGCCTCCAATAGTCAGCTGCAAGCTCCGTGGGACCTTGACGGAGGGAGTGAAACTCACGTAATCGGGCCGCCCTCGTGACATGGGTCTCCGCAGCGAGAAGTGTCAGGGCCAGCTCCCACCCCTGACGTGGATCTGCTCCCGTCCCGGTCCCGGTCTCACCGAGAAAGGGTCGGAAGTCGACCACATTCTCCCGCGGCATGGCGTAGAGGAGACCCCGCATCGCTCTCGCTGCTGTCTGGACCTGGTGAGCGCCGCGGGTCTGGTACTGGCTGTGGTAGTAGGGCCAGACACCCTCAGAATCGGCCCACACCTGAAACAAGGTCTCCCAGCAATCGAAGCCCTCCTCACTGTCGTAACAGGGTGGAGGTGTCTCAAAGTCCTTCGGTAGCCGCTCCGTGGGGAGGGCGACCTCAGGCTCGGGAGACGGTGGACGGGGTATGGGGAGCCCACCAGTGAGAGAAACGCCACCAAAGGTGAACGCTGCTAAACGACGCGGCTGATCCTGACGGTGAGAAGGTGGCCGAGTGGGAGGCTGTGATCCCAAACGTAACTCACGGATGCGCTCCTCAAGCACACGAATCTCGTGCTCGCGTGAGTCATCCTCAATCTCCTCCTCATCCCAGGAGTCCACCTATGATGAGTGATGCTGAGGCCGCGGCGCTGTGTAGGGTGTTGAATGCTGAGCAGATGGTGCAGCTCCAGTAGATCCTCCAGGTGGCTGCTGTGAGGCCATCGAACGACCCCGCAGTAACTCCGTGATCTCCTGCAATGCGTTGGACTGCCTCTGCTGTTGCCGGCGCATCTCATCCTGTGACCGACGAAGCTCGTCGATCATGCGGGACTGCGACCGCGGACTCATAACGCCCGAAGAGGAGGAAGAGGGGTCAACGAGTCCTTTGTCCTTGACACGGACCGGCGCCATCGCAACGCTCAGTATGTGGCCGAACGTAAAAAATACTCCAAACAAGAAACTGACAGCGTTTCTCCAGGAGTTAAAACGTCTAGAAAAATTGACGTTTTGACCCCAAACCTGCTGATGTCAGCACAGTGTATGATGACGTTAGCGTTTTTTACGCTAGCAAAAAAACGCTAGTTTTTTTTTTCGCTAGCGTTTTTTACGCCAGCGTTTTTTTTTGGGAGGTCACGCGAACCCGGCGTGACCGGTGGGGGTGACCTCGTTACCCCCTGCTCGCGGCTGCGCAGGGGTTGCGCAGGCGTGCGCAGTGCCACGCCGGCCTGCGCAGTGCTGCGTAGTTTCTGCGCAGCTGCGCAGCACTGCTGTGCAGCAGCAGTGCTGCGCAAGCTCGCCGCTGCTGCTGCGGCGGATCTGCTGCTACGCTGCTGTAGCCGCTGCCGCTACTGCAATGCTGCTGCCGCCGCTGTTGCTGCTGTCGCTACAGCAGCTGCACTGCTGCTGCAACGCTGCTGCTGCTTTGCTGCTGCTGCTGTGCTGCTGGTGCTGCTCGCGGCTGCTGATGCCGTCGCAGCTGCAAGCTGCTGCCGCCGCTGCGCGCTGCCACTGCTCGCAGCCGCCGCCGCAAGCTGCTGCTGCGAGCTGCTACTCCTTTTTTGGGTTACATTGTAACCCTTTCTTTTCTTACTTTTGTGTGTTTGTGCCGCAAGAAAATCGTGATTGGTGGATCGGTCATTTTTCTGACGTATCCACCAATCAGGGTGCAAGAAATTGTAGGATTGTATGCCCCCCCACGTCTGCGGACGACATGCTCAGGTCGACCCAGTACAAAAAAATTACGGACATCGACCTACATGTCCGGACAGACCCCGGATAGTGAGGAATCACCAGTCCGACGCGAGAGCAACAGGGTAAGGACTGTACGTTGGGTTGGGTCCAACCTTGGCCTCGCCCTGTCCTGTTTCACGCAACTGGTCATCATGACTACCTCTTGCGACTCGTGAACCCGGCTTCAAACAGGGTCAAAATGCAATTTAAAAAAAATCAATTCAACCATCGTCATAAAAGAAGGTAAATAGATTACATTCTGCCTATGATTACTTCATGTTAATTTTCATGAAGTAATGAAACATGCATCAAACTCATCCACATTTGTCGAAGGCATTTTTTTTGTGAAGTTCATCGTTAATAGGTGAAACTAGAATGTTCACGATAAACAAGCATATCAACATCATTAAAATAAATTGATCATGATATAAAAAACAAATTCATGAAAACAAAACGAGAAGAAATGCCTTATGAGGTTCTTCTTCAATATGTTGGTGCATTGTTACACAAAGTTGTATCGTCAAGCGCATTTGTTCAATTTTCGGTTTTTTTTAGCTTTTACATCCACACAAGCTGGAATAAATCCAGCATAGCTTGAGGTAATTTAGCAAAAGTTCGCCCAAACCATACACAATGTTTTAGAGCACACATGGGCAAACAAAAAGAAAGTTTGAACGAATGCGGGTGACAGTTTAGCAATCCATTTACAACCAGAATTTGCTTCCACAGACGAGGTAAATGTTGGTTTGTGTGGCTTCCACCCGTCACGACCGACACTGCTAGTTTACCGATATACCCACATTCGGGGTATATGGCAGAGGAGGGTGTGACGACACGACGGGCCTCCGGACTGCACTGAGACTTCTCCAGCACCTACGACAGCGCCGGCGAGACGCGGTCGATGTGTTCCGGCAGCCATGTGTGCTTGTCAGGAGGTAGGAGAGTTTTCTCATTGGGTTCAGACCCGCGCACCCGGTTGACTGTACCGGCGCGACGAGGAGACCCGATGGCTATTGTGGGGCTTCCGATGTTCGGAAAGCCGTCTGTGGTGTCTGGACGTTGATTCCGAGATGTTTTGGCACTGCTCATCTTTTCTCGGTGGTCGAGACCCGGGCACTCGGAGAGTTGTTCCGGTGCCTCGAGGAGACCACCTTTGTTACTCTCGTGGTGTATGCAGTGTGTTCTCCCCGTTGAATCATTTGGGTTCAGCAAGGGTGACGGGGCCCGGTGCGGTTAGCTGCCGGCGCCCCTATATAAGCCCGCTAGGGGCTCATTTGTATTCTCTCCTTGTTCTTTATATTCAGCATTCCAGACTTAGCCAAATTCTTGCCGTCTTGCATCGCACTCAAACACAGAGCTCATGTTCGTTATTGCATGGGCTTGCATTAAAGGCCCTAAAAATTATTTCCAATTTGGTATCAGAGCACAGGGGGGCGTTTGAGCAACAGAAGCAGCAGCAGTGGACGGAACACAAAGAGAACGCGCCACGTGGCGCCACGCCGGCAGCAGCGTGAGGGAGCGCGAAGCGACTGCACGCGAACACCACAGGGGCGGTGAGAAGCAGCAGCAGCAGCAGCAGCAGCAGCAGCAGCAGCACGCGTTGGCAGCAGCAGCGTGCACGAGCAGCAGCGACACAGTAGCAGCTTGCAGCCGTGGCAGCAACGAGCAGAAGCAGCAGCGTGCAGCAGCAAGCAGCGACGCAGCAGTAGCACAAGCAGCAGCATCAGTAGTAGCAGCAGCAGTAGCAGCAGCAGCAGCCGTAGCAGCAGCAGCAGCAGCAGCAGCAGTAGCAGCAGCAGTAGCAGCCGCAGCAACAGCAGCAGCAGCAGTAGCAGCAGCAGCGTGCAGAGTGAAAGGAAAAAAAAACAGAAGCAGCAGCAGCGTGCAACAGCAGCAGCCGCGGCGGCAGTAGCAAGCAGCAGCAGCAGCTGCTGCGTAGAGCAGCAGCAGTAGCAGCTACTGCAGCAGCGGTGGCAGCAGAAGCAGCGTGCAACAGCAGCAGCCGCGGCGGCAGCAGCAAGCTGCTGCGCAGAGCAGCAGCAGCAGTAGAAGCAGCAGCAGCAGAAGCAGCAGCAGCAGCAGCAACCGCAGCAGCTGCACCTGCCGCTGCAGCTGCTGCTGCCGCTACGAGGAGGGCCTTGCAGCCCTCCTCTGATCGGGGGGGCCCTCTGAGGGGGCCCCGCTCGCACCCCCCGTCCCTTCCTCCTCTTCTTAGGGGTCCCTCGGAGGGCCTTGCCGAGCCCCTCCGAGGGGCCCTTCGGAGAGGGCCCGTCGGCCTCGTGGGCCCCCTCGGCCCCGTCGGCCCCGTCGGCCCCGTCGGCCGACCGACCGAGGGGCCGGGTCAGAGGGGCGGACAAGACCCCCCCCCTCTCGCTCCCACCTCCCCCCCCACACCCACTCGCTCACTCGCTCGCTCGCTGAGCAAGCGAGCGTGCACAGGAGGGAGGGCCGGACAAGCCGGACACCCCCCCCTTCTTCTTTTCTCCATTCGCCCACCTTCTGGGCAATCGAGAAAAGGGGAGGGGGGGCGAGTCACCAAAAATACGAAAAGGGGTACGCCTGAAAGCGAGTGAAAAAAAAGATAATACAAGGAAAAAAAAGGCGAGGGCCTAAGACGAGCAAAAGGGAGACCTAAAAAAAAAGGGGGTGGAGGGTGAGGACAAAAGAAAAAAAAGGAGGGGGGTGGCCTTAGGCAAGAAAAAAAAAGGGAAAATAAAAAGGGGGGAATCGTCCAAATACTACCGCCCCAGCAGCAGCAGCTTTCGTCACAGCCATAGCGGTGGCGGGTGGAGTTGCAAAGACTACTTAGTGAGAGGCAGTTACAGCTACGTTTCTACTTCGTCCTTCCCCACTGACGACAGTTTGTGCGTCGACGGCTATTTCCACTTCGAGACGTGTCCTGGACTGGCGTCTTCCTGGGGCCCGTGGATTGGTACGCGCACTTCACCCCGTGGGATCGATGGCGGATTCGAGTCTTACCGTCTCCGAGGGCTGGGTCGTCTACCGCTTGGAGCAGCAGCCACACTTGCAGCCGCCACCTCTTCTCGTCTTGGAGCAGTCTTCGCTCCATTCGTGGCAGCAGCATTGGTCGCCGTGGCTAGTCAGACTCGCGTCTCCGGGTGTGCTGTGGTAGTGCAGCTCTTCCCGTCTGGTCACGTTTGCTGACCCGGACGCCGTGACCTCCTGGAGTGATAGTACCTACGGGCCTCATTCTCTCCCGTGGCTTGCTGTTTACCACTGGGAGTAGGTGCCCTCGGCACCTATCCATCGTCCAGCGCACGAGATGAGTGCGCGGACATCTGAGCAGGCGCCCTACGCATTCGCCTGCTACTACTGTGGTGATGGACGTCATGGTTGGTGTCGCTGTTGGACGCGCCCTCCCGGCTGGCATCCACCTTGGTTACAGCCTCGTCCGAGCCTGCGTCCTCCACAGCATACGGATCTGCCGGCATTGGTAGATCCCCTAGGTGGACCTCTGGCGAGCATATTCGCTGAGATCCACGGCCTCCGACAGACGGTGTAGCGGCTCTGTGACCTTGTCGTCACTGAGCGTGCTTCTGCTACTCGTTCGTCGACGGCCTCTTCGATCACATCTCCTCCACCCTCTCCTCCTTCGTCATCCGATGGTGTACCTTCAGCCCCATCTGCCAGCGAGTCTCAGGCTGCCACCATCCTTTCGATCCTCCACTCTGTTGCGACCACGACGCCACCTCGCGATGACATGTCTTCATGCAGTCGTTCCAGTCGAGTGGCCCCGCGACGTCGGCGTCAGCGCTCTGCACGCCGTGCTCGCGCCGGTTNCAGACGGTGCAGCGGCTCTGTGACCTTGTCGTCACTGAGCGTGCTTCTGCTACTCGTTCGTCGACGGCCTCTTCGATCACATCTCCTCCACCCTCTCCTCCTTCGTCATCCGATGGTGTACCTTCAGCCCCATCTGCCAGCGAGTCTCAGGCTGCCACCATCCTTTCGATCCTCCACTCTGTTGCGACCACGACGCCACCTCGCGATGACATGTCTTCATGCAGTCGTTCCAGTCGAGTGGCTCCGCGACGTCGGCGTCAGTGCTCCGCATGCTGTGCTCGCGCCGGTTTCGATACATCCTCCACCTCCTCGGCTTCCATTGCTGTACCTGTCGAGGGGGAGTGTGGTCATCAGACAGTGCCTATGCCCGTAGCGACAGTAGTCGCACCCCTGCCGTCCCGCCGTGCCTTAGCGTCAGCCGAGGCAGATGCAGATGACAGGGTGGCAGTACATGACGTAGAGTCTGATCCCGCCATGGAGGTCATGGAGCAGACTTGCGTATCATCGAGCTCGACTTCCACGTACGGGCTGGATCCAGATCTGCTACAGCAGCAGGTTGCGTCAGGAGGAGTGCGGGCCCGACGTCCCTTGGCGGTGCCACTCGCGGCTCCTACCGGTGGCGTCCCGGCGGTTGCACAGGGGTCCCGTACGGATCGGGATGCCTCTTGCGGAGTTTTGGCGGAGGTTCCAGTCTAGGAGATATGCGTGTCATCGAGGTCGACATCCACGCTGGGACAGGAGCCGGACGTTCTGCAGCAGCAGGTTACCCCAGGAGGAGTGCAGGCACGGTATCCCTGGACTGTGCCACTCCCGGCTCCGTCCGGTGGAGGCCCAGAACTTTCGGGGGAGAGTGTGCAAACGACTCATACGACTCCGGCAGATGTTGGAGTACTTGGGACTTGCATGTCATTGAGATCGACATCTACGCTGGGGCAGCAGCCGGACATTGTGCAGAAGCAGGTTGCATCGGGAGGAGTGCAAGTCGCGCGTGCCTTGACGATGCCACTCGCGACTCTGACCAGTAGCGGCCTGGTGGTGGCACAGCAGTCTTGTGCGGATCGGGATGCCCCACACGGATCTCCGGGGGCGTTGGCGCACGAGATTCACACCAGTACGATAGCAAACGCAGTGCATGCGTAGAGTCAGCCGGTTGATCTTTTGGAGGTTGAGGCATTCTTGAGAGCAGCAGTTCTGAGAGACATCGCTCAGACATATGCTACAGCAGACATAGCAGGCTCCACCGTCTCATCTGCGGTACATGAGGACCAGCTTCAGCGTGAGGAGTCGTCCACCTTCCCACAGTCTCTGGGTTCCCGTACCCACGACGGAGCAGTGACATACATGACGGAGTCAGATGATGATCCATACTCTATCATCGAGCAGGTGGTAGCGACCAGCGTTCCCGGCGAGACAGTGCGTGAGCGCCAGCTGCGCTTGTTGGTCGCCTTGACGGACATTACTGAGCCGGAGCCCTGTACACCTGTGTCCATTATGGCGGCAGTCGAGGACACCGGAGCAGATCCATACATGCAGATTGAGTCACCTCGTCAGCAGGAGCTGAGTTCTGCCACCTCGATTTCACCTCTTGGTGACGCTACCGATCACATAGATGCCGAGAGTGGCAGTACCTGCACGGACGACGCTTCCACATGCTCTACGGACTCTGACGACTCCTCCTTCTCCTTCTCTCTCGGCATGCGACCGCTCACTCCTCGCATGACAGACACGAGCTGTGATGTGGATGCGACACCTACAGCTGCATCCGATGTTCCAGCGTCTCAGCACATTGCGAGCTTGGTTGACCCTCAGGAGGATGCAACAGCACCAGTTCTATCGTCTTCAGCAGCAGAGATGCAGATGGTGCTGTACTCACGAGTTGTGGAGTCTGCATCTGCAGCATCCAGTGAGGCAGAGTTTATTCTACACCAGGTCGACATGGGCCACCTCGACATGTCCGAGGCAGATTATGCTGATCTGCAAGAGCGTGTAGTCATGCTACAGCGGGAGATGGTGGCAGCGCGTGAGCGATTCTCAGAGGAGAGCAGCATCACTGGTACCGGCAGGAGCCTTCCGGCAGCAGCAGTGATGCTGAGCATGCCTTCGGCTTCCGCCATCCCGGCTCCTGTCGACCCCATCATCGCTCCTCCTTCTTCTGCTGCCGTCACGCAGCTTCATCCACCCGACTCACCTGCCCCATCTTCATCTTCATCCACGAGTGGTGATCCGGTTCATCGCTCCAGCTCTCCTTTTCTGGCAGTACACCCTTGTGTCTCAGGGTCTCCTATCCCGTATCGGAGGCCAGCACCGCCACTTCATCCACGCACGCGTGCTGCTCGCCCATTCCCGTTCCTCCGGCGTACACAGATGCATCGTGGCAGTGCGGAGGCAGGAGAGACTGTGAGTTGGGACCCTTGGCAGTCACGCGAGGACTGGTATACCCCAGGTGATGCAGATTCACGTGAGGAGTTGTAGCCGGAGACACCACTTCGTCTTTGAGGGAGGGAGTCGACTCACAGGTGACAGGGGGAGTTGTCTCTACATGATGGATACACTACATGACTCATCGCCCAGGATCTGTTCAGCTACGACATCAGCATCTCCATCGAGGACATCGCTGCCAGGTTCATCTGCCCAGGGGGAGTGTTGTGTGGACCTCGACCTGACGCGACGCCATGGGAGATGCATGGCGAGGTCCATGCTCTGTTCTGAGCATCTACAGCATCCCGCATGTGCCTCACGCTACATGCCTGCACAGCTGCATACAGATGGTAGCACACTGTTGGTCGAGGAAACCATGTGATCGTGTGTCTTAGTGTGTCGCTATACTGTGTGTGGCATGTGCATGCGAGCTGTTGGTCGAGACCCGGACACTTGGTGCATTGCACCAGTGTCACGAGGAGACCATGTGATCGTGTGTCTTAGTGTGTCGCTATACTGTGTGTGACATGTGCATGCGAGCTGTTGGTCGAGACCTGGACACGTGGTGCATTACACCCGTATTACGAGGAGATCCTCCCTTGATCCTGTGTTTGGATGATGATACTATTGAGTTGGATTGCTCGTAGTGGTCGAGACCCGGACCTTGGTACCGCCAGTGTCACGAGGAGACCATCTTGTCCTCTGGCATGTGTATGATGTGCATTACACTGGTTTGGGTGCGTGTGCATCACTCCTCTCATGGTCGAGACCCAGACACTTGGTGGGCTGTGCCAGTGTCCAGGGAGACCCTAGATGGATAGCAGACGAGTGTGTGTGTGTGTGTGTGTTTGTGCAAGTTGACTCATGCATGTTATGGCTTGCCATGCATTGTTATTCCATGCCTTCGCTCATTCGTTCTGGCGTGGACGGCTATGTCAGCCAGGGGGAGTGTTGGTTTGTGTGGCTTCCACCCGTCACGACCGACACTGCTAGTTTACCGATATACCCACATTCGGGGTATATGGCAGAGGAGGGCGTGACGACACGACGGGCCTCCGGACTGCACCGAGACTTCTCCAGCACCTACGACAGCGCCGGCGAGACGCGGTCGATGCGTTCCGGCAGCCATGTGTGCTTGTCAGGAGGTAGGAGAGTTTTCTCGGTGGGTTCAGACCCGCGCACCCGGTTGACTGTACCGGTGCGACGAGGAGACTCGATGGCTATTGTGGGGCTTCCGATGTTCGGAAAGCCGTCTGTGGTGTCTGGACGTTGATTCCGAGATGTTTTGGCACTGCTCATATTTTCTCGGTGGTCGAGACCCGGGCACTCGGAGAGTTGTTCCGGTGCCTCGAGGAGACCACCTTTGTTACTCTCGTGGTGTATGCAGTGTGTTCTCCCTGTTGACTCATTTGGGTTCAGCAGGGGTGACGGGGCCCGGTGCGGTTAGCTGCCGGCGCCCCTATATAAGCCCGCTAGGGGCTCATTTGTATTCTCTCCTTGTTCTTTATATTCAGCGTTCCAGACATAGCCAAATTCTTGCCGTCTTGCATCGCACTCAAACACAGAGCTCATGTTCGTTATTGCATGGGCCTGCATGCCCTAAAAATTATTTCCAATTGTAAAGTCTCATGGCAAACCTTTCATTATGTGGTCCGGATTGCGGGCAATTATTTAGCCTCTTAAGAGATGCTAATATGAATACCGTATTACCGCAATTATTCGGATGTGTTTTTGCCGAGGTGTTTTTTTCCGGGATTATTCAAAGTACCGGGACCAAGTTTTGAACCGTTCTGGGAAGTGTCCTCCTTGTGTTTAAGCGTAATAAAATTTGAAGTGTGCTAGCCATATAAGTCCTCATATGCGAGAAATTGGTGACGAGGACACCCGCGACCAAATTTTCTCTCTCAAACTAGAAGGAGCGCATCAACGGTTGTCCCCCGCTTGGACGTTATCGACGTCCACGCGACATTCGCGCTTGTTGGGGACGTCGCCCTCGCTTGCGACCTAGGGCAACGCCTTGAGTAGAACTGCCCCGCGATGGGCTTTTCCCCCGCATTAATTCGAAGCCAAAACAGAAAACATTTACAAATGTTACAGAAGTACCCAGGAGGAGTATTTTTCCGTGTTTGGAAATGATAAGAATGAATGACCTTCCGAATAATTGTGGTAGTACGGTACTTTTGCTCAGTTACTATGTAACCCTACGCACGCTTTGCGTGCAACACCTGCCTCTTGTTTTTTTTGTTTTTTTTTGTGTGTGTACAGGCTGGCAGCCAGACACGGCTGCTGCTGCCACCCGGTGCTGCTGCTGCCACCCGGTGTTGCTGCTGATGGCCGGTGTGGCTGCTGGATCTCGTCATTGCCGCAGCTCCACTTGCTACGGTGGTGACGATTGCGTGGTGACGTCGCTGCTGCCAGCGTCGGCTGCGACGGGTCCGAGGATGTGGCGGCGGCGGTGACTCTCACTACTGCTACCTGTGTTGCGTCTCTGCGGCGCAGCTCAGCGAGAGGGGTCTCGCTGCTCTGATACCATGAGGAATTGCTAGGAAGCTTCCTAACCTTGCTATTGCTGATGTGGCGACACTGTCCAGTCAGCTAGCGCACTAGCAAGCAAGCAGGTGCAAGAAACAGCAAGGATCAGGCTAGGGAGACGCGCAAAGTCTCATAAGCTCCAATAGCTTAGTAATGCAGAGAGAAATGACAACTGACAAGCACACAGCATAAATACCTGCCGCGGCACACGGCGGGTGACGCACGCGGCAGTGTCAGTTTGTCCTAAAACCGGCTCAAAACCACTGTTTTGGCCGCAACTATGCGCACAGGCATCCAAACGCAACACCGTCTGAACCTAGAGATGCAGAATCTCGAGCCGGACGCTACGACTGGTCACACGCACAAGTCCGGCATCGATCGGTGGACGGACAATGCAAAACATGCAAATCAGGCTCGAGAGCCAGTCCACCGAGAAAACTCTAGCACCTGCAGAAAAACTGCAAAGCACCCCAGCAAGCACCCGGGACGTCGTGGCAACCGTCTGGCAGCTGCTGGTGGCTGGATCCACCAACCGTCAGTGCTCCGGCGCCAGCTGGGCCCGCATCAGGGATCTGCACGAGCATGGACACGGCCGAGTGGTCACAGTAAGCTGTACAAATGGACGGAAACAACTCACAGCACAACACCCGGATCAAAGGAGAGGAGGGTGTTTTCCCTCCAGTTGTGATACCAGTAGGTGGTGTTGACCGTCGGCTTAGGCAGCCTAGCGAGGGTGGCGACACGATGGATCCATGGTGACGTTGAGAGCAGAGGGCAAGAAACCCTCATCAGATGTATACGAGAGTCAACAAGTCAATTAGTCACGGGCTAGCGAGGTCATACGAACCGGTTGACCGGGCCACTCACGCGAGTGGCTTGACGTGGGGCCCGGCCGCCACCCCGGTGTTGTGATGCTATCATACATACACAGTTGTACAGTTGGTTGTGACCACTCGGCCGTGTCCATGCTCGTGTAGATCCCTGAGGCGGACCCAGCTGGAGACGGAGTCCCCTGAGGTGGTGCTCCACCCGCTGGAGGCAGCCTGGTAGCCTACCAGGTGTACCGGAGGGTTGCCACGACCTACGGACTGCGTTTTGAGACATTCAGGATTTTCTCGGTGGATAGCCCTGCCAGGCTGATTTGCATGTTTGTTTTCTTACACTCTCCGGCTGCTGCCACACATAGGCTTGTGACCAGTCGTTGTGTCCGTCTTTTCGTCTTGCATCCGTAGGATCAGATGGTGCTCCGTTTGGACGCCTGTGCGCAGAGTTATGGCCAAAACAGTGGTTTTGGGCCGGTTCAGGACAGACAGGTGCCGCCGCGTGCGCCACCCGCTGTGAGCCGCGGCGGCTGTTTATGCTGTGGACCTGTCATTTGTCAACTCTCTCTGCACATTCACTGCAATGCAGCTTCTGAGACTTGTCTTGTCTCTCCTAGTCTGATCCTTGCTGTTCTCGCACCCGCATGCATGCTAGTGCGTTAAGCTGACTGGTCTGTGCCGCCACATCAGCAGCAGCATTGCTAGGAAGCTGTGGTGAATCTTCTCATGGTATCAGAGCGGCGAGCCAGAGCTCGCACAGCTGCGCAGCAGAGACGTAGCGTTTGCAGCAGCAGTGAGCGATAGCAGCAGCAGCCCTGAGTGGCAGCAGCAGCACAGCCCACCGCAGCAGCAACGGGTCCTGTAACGGGGGGCCACCACCACACAGCAGTGGATGCGGTCACGACAGCCGCATCAGTCAACACAGCCATGGCCTCTCCACCCACGGCCGCAGCAGACGTGGCCGTGACGTCAGCCGTGGAAGCAGGAGCGGCAGCGGCAAAAGGGAGTAGCTGCGGCAGTAGCAGCCGCGGCAGTGGCAGCTGCCGTTGCAGCAGCAGCCGCGGCCTTGGCGGCAGCCGCAACAGCCAGCAGCGGCAGCAGCAGCCGCGGCAGCAGCCAGCAGCCGCGGTAGCAGCCAGCAGAGGCTGCGGCAGCAGTAGCAGCAGCCGCGGCTGCTACAGCAACAGCGCAGCAGCGCAGCGCAGCAGCAGCCGCTGCGCAGCAGCAGCAGTAGCGCGGCAGCGCAGCAGCAGCGCAGCAGCAGCGGCAGCGCAGCAGTAGCAGCGGCGGCGCAGCAGCAGCAGTGCAGCGCAACAGTGGCAGCGCAGCAGCAGCGCAGCGCTGCCGCGGCTGCGCGGCAGCGCATCAGTGCAGCAGTGCAGCAGCAGCGCAGCAGCAGCGGCAGCGCAGCAGCAGCAGCGGCAGCGCAGCAGCAGTAGCGCAGCGCAGCAGCGGCAGTGCGGCAGCAGCGCAGCGCTGCCGCGGCTGCGCAGCAGTAGCGGCAACGCAGCGACAGTAGCGCAGCGCAGCAGTGGCAGCGCTGTAGCAGCGTAGCTGCGCAGCGCAACAGCAGAGCAGCAGCAGCGCAGCGCAGCAGCATCAGCAGTGGCAGCGACGACGCCCGCAGCCCACTGCTGACATCAGCAGACCCCTGCTGACGTCAGCGGTGAGCACGCTGACGTCATCACACACGGTGAAATTTTTTGACAAAAAGTCAATTTTTGCCAGCGTTTCATTTCCTCGAGAAACGCTGACGGTTCTGTGTTCGGACGAATTTTTCACCGCCTCAGCATGGAGTCAAGCAGCTCCAAGGGCAAGGAGCCGGAAGACACCGTCACGAGCGGGGTCCGCAGCCCACGCTCAAAGGCAATTGACTTCCTATTGGTGGAGCAGTCATCGCTCCGCCAGCGCCAGGATGAGCAGTCAACGATTCTGCGGCAGATCCGCGATGCCTTGGTCTCTCTGTCTGGGACACCGGGACATCAGTCCGGGATCGAGAGAGAGGCAACCCCATCGGGCCAGGAGTCTGCTGGTCCCGCTACCGCTCCTGCGCAGAGACGGGAGTCCATTGTCGAGGAGTGGGATCAGGCTCCCCCTCCCACTGGGGAGGATGCGCTTCGCCGGCTGATGGAGCAGATGAGTAGCCTGCGCATTGAGACACCGGCGCCCAGTCCGAGGGGACAGCAACAGCAGCAGCAGCAGCAGCATCATCCGGAGCGGTAGCAGCAGCAGCAGGTCGACCCACGTCAGGCCTCAGGTGCCGCTGGGGGAGCAGCGTTAATGCCTCTCATGCCTTTCCCACGTCCGCTCCTAGCACCACCTGAGGTCCAGCTCCCCACAGAGCGACGACCTAAGGACTTCGAGACTTCCCCGCCTCGCTACGACAGCAAAGCGGGGTTTGACTGTTGGGAGGTGTTGTTTCAGATATGGGCGGACTCGGAGGGGGTCTGGCCCTACTACCACAGCCAGTACCAGACGGCTGATCCGCTCCAGTCCCTTACAGCAGCGCGTGCCATGCGTGGACTGCTATACGCGGTTCCACAGGAGACAGTGGTCGACTTCCGCCCTTTCCTGGGCGCGCCTGGGACTGGAGCAGGCGTAGACCCGCGCCGCGGATGGGAGCTGGCGTTGACCCTATTTGCAGCTGAGACTCACGCGACCCGGTCCGCGCGCCTTCGCGAGTT
>SZWC01002129.1:142270-152678 GCA_023375785.1 Penium margaritaceum | reverse complement strand
AGGTATGTGTGTGTGCCTGAGTGTGCAGGTATGTGTGTGTGCCTGAGTGTGCAGGTATGTGTGTGTGCCTGAGTGTGCAGGTTTGTGTCTGTGCCTGAGTGTGCAGGTTTGTGTGTGCCTGAATGTGCAGGTATGTGTGTGCCTGAGTGTGCAGGTATGTGTGTGTGCCTGAGTGTGCAGGTATGTGTGTGTGCCTGAGTGTGCAGGTATGTGTGTGTGCCTGAGTGTGCAGGTTTGTGTGTGTGCCTGAGTGTGCAGGTATGTGTGTGTGCCTGAGTGTGCAGGTTTGTGTGTGTGCCTGAGTGAGCCCGCTTGGTCCCAACAACGGCGTCTTTCAATCCCGCCGAGGCAGAATCCGGATTGCCGTGCGCCTAATACTCAGGATATGGTGGGGAGGTGGAAGGGGTGCAGGGGTGGGAGGGGTAGGGAGGGGCTGCTGCTACCGGTGCTAGTGCTGGTGCAGGCGCTGGAGATGCTGATGCTGCTACCGCAGCTGCAGCTGCCGCTCCTGCTCCTGTTGATGTCAATGATGCTGCTACTACTGCTGCCTCTGCTGTTACTGCTAATGATCCTGCTCCTGCTGCTGCTGCTACCACCGTTGCCGCTGTCTCCGCCACGAGTGCCGCCGCCGCTGCAGCCGCAGCTGCCCTCTCAGCCGTCGCCAACCGCCAATGCCGCCGCAACCGCTGCCGCCGCCGGTTATGACCAGCCACTGCTCCCAATCAAGGATTCAGGGCCTCGTCCAGACTCGCGGAACTCCGGCAAGGCAGGATTAGCGGGCAAAATAGGCCTGCCGCAGACCCATCCACGGAATTCGCCGCGGACGCTTTTTGGGTTACATAGTAAACCTGTGTTTGTGCCGCAGAAAAATCGTGATTGATGGATCGGCCATTTTTCGGACATATCCACCAGTCGGGGTGCAAGAATTTGTTGGACTCCCACGTCCGCGGACACCCTGTCAGCCTCGGCCCAGAGGGAAAAAATCATGGACATCGAACTATATGTCCGAACAGACCTCGGATAGAACGGAATGACCAGTCCGACGCCAGGACAAAGGTGTGAGGACTGTACGTTGGGTTGGGTCCAACCTTGGCCTCGCCCTGTCCTGTTTCACGGAACTGGTCGTCCTGGTAAGCACTTCAGACTCGTGAACCCAGCTTAAAACAGGGTCAAAATGCAACTGAAAGAAAAGAAATTCAACCACCGTCATAGAAGAAGGTAAAAAAATTAAATTCTGCCTATAATTACGTCATCTTATTTTTCCTAACGTAATAAAACATTCCAAATCCATCCAAATTTGTCAAAGGTAGTTTGTTTTGTGAAGTTCATCATAAACGAGTGAAACTAGCATGTTCACAATACAAGAACAAATTAATCTCATTAAAATAAATTTCATAATTAGATAACAGCGATATCATTAAAAAGGAGAAGAAATGCCTTTTGAGGTTCTTCTTCAATATGTAAGTGAATTGTTCAATTTTCGGTCGTGGTTTTTTAGCTTTTACATCCACACAAGCTCGAATAAATCCAGCATAGCTTGAGTTAACTTAGGAAGAGTTCGCCCAAACCATACACGATGTTTAAGAGCATGCGAGGGTGAACAAACACAAATAGTTTGGACGAATGCAGGTGACAGCTTGGCATTCCATTTACAACCAGTTTTTAATTCCACGGACGAGGTAAGGTCTCATGGCAAACTTTCCATTGTGTGGTCCGGATTGTGGGCAGTTATTTAGCCTCTTAAGAGATGCTAATCGAAATACTTTTTCTCGGTTGCAATGTAGCCCTATGCACGCTTTGCGTGCAACACCCGCCACTTTTTTTTTTTTGTGGCATAGGTTGCCTTGTAGGCGAGGGAAGCCCCGATGCACCCTCAAGGGTTTTTCCGTTAGGAGAAAACACCTCTCTGGCGGGGACTTACAGCCACTGGTTGCGTCCCGTGTCCGTAGCACACCACCTTAGCTACCCACGGACCCTCGTCCGTGGGTGATGTGGGAGTTTAACCCACTAACCCCACCCCTAAAGACATCTTTGCCACGGGTCGTAACCTTGTGGGTGGGGGTCCGTTCTCATACATTGTATGAGATATGGAATATCTGTCCCCCCGATGATGATGACGTGTTTGTCCAGATCGTGCGGAGGTTTGGATGGAGGCAGAGATGAGGTTTTTTTTTTCGGAGTTTCGTTTGGTTCACAAATCGGCTGCTGTTCGTGTAGTTGGCACATTAATGATTTTTTCCCTTTGTTTTGTAGTTTTTCGCTTGCAGAGATGTAAAGGATGTTCGGTTGTGACTCAAAGGATCTTATGGTCTGTATGCATAAGCGTGCGGTGGGTTTGTGTAGGCTTTTCCTTTCTCCCATGGTGACTTTACAATGATACTTCCAGATCTCGTGGAAAGTTATCGCCTGAACGGTTTGCCACCAGACAAATCTGGTTGTTGTGTGGCGAAAGAGGAAAGGTGATGTGTGGTTGGGGGAGCATATGTAGTGAAGACTGCTGAGGAGTTTATCAATGATCGGTTTAGTCTTTGGGCGGGAGTGAAAAGCATGTCTTATTGTTTCTCGTCGCAGATCACATAGTGGGCGGATGTTTAGAAAGGGGAAAGGGAAAAAACGGACTCTTTCTCTCACTTGAAAACTTCTGAGTAGGATGCAAAGGAGGACGTCCTTGGCTTTGGGTGGCGTTTGTTTGTTTTTTATTGTTTTGTGACTGTGGTGTATGCTGATGTTGTTGCCCTCACCTGTCCATTTGGCGAAATACGACGGCTCGGTAGCTTTCTGTTTCCTGAGTTTACGATAGAGTTTCACGAGTCTCGGCCGGTTGTTTGTCATTCGCCAAGCAGGAACCGTGTCAGAGCATGTTCCAAGATACACGTCTTGTTGAACGTGCACCGGTGTCTTGAGTTCTTGTACTTGGTAGGTCTTCTCTGGGTACGAGGTTTCTGTTATTTTTCCGTCGATGTCTAGCTCGCAAGCTTTCGTCAGAACGCCGTTGTTTTGTTGTGTGATGCAATAGATGAAAGCCGGTTCACCCGTTGCAAAAGTTGTCATGCACCAGTATTGGTAAATTTTCCGGTCGTCTGGTTGTTGCCCGTAAATGATTTTTTCCAGTCTTCTAGGAGGTTGCTTTTAATGGTTTCCAAGACTTTGATTTCTTGTGGGGAGTATTTGGGTTCATTTTGGGTGTCTGTATGAGTGGTGGGGCAGTGCATCTCTCTCTCGGGAGGAGATCTTTGACTTGTTATATTTGTCCAAAAAGGAAATGTTCTCTCTTGTCGATTCCGTACGGGGTGTTTGGTCACTTGAGTAGGAAACGGTTAAAAGCCAAGAACTCGTGAAGCAGTTATTGTTTGATTAAAGCAGGTGGTAGCATTGTGGGGTTTGTTTGGATGAAGGCTTTAAAGCATTCGACCCATCTTGATTTTGTGGGGCTTTTGTATTTGAGTATTGTCGGGTGTGACGGAAAAAAGTGTCCACTTTTAGGGAAGATTTTCGAGTATACTGCGACTTGTTTCCATTTCGCTCTTTTGGGGGACAAAAAATTGTAGACACGGAGAGCTTGTTGTGCTTGTATTAGGAAATCCGGCCAGATCATTCCTAGACCCCCTTCTGCGACAGGCATTGTTGCGAGGTTTTTATTGATAAAACAGGTTCTCTCTTTTTTGTTGATGAGAGAAAGTCGAGTAGAGCGTTATTGATCTGTTTCTTGAATTTTCCGCGGACGCTGCCGCGGCCAATTTGCCTCCAAATCAGAGAGGGGAGTCGTAGCTGTTAAATCCGCGCAAGCGTGGTGTAACAGCCGTGGGCTGTTTTGCGACTAACTGTAGAACCAAATCGTAGGCCCTCAGAATAGTCGTCTCAGGAGGGTGAGCGAATGGTCGCCTCATCCATTTTGGCTGAGACGAACCGCGCCACAAATGGACGTAGTCGTCATAGGGCATTTTTGTAAACATGCAACCAAAAAACCTATCGTTCCACGTGGCACATCCACGTGGGAACAGGACCCTAGCGACCAACTAGAGGGGAGGAGGAGTGACGCGATGGATCTTCCATCGCGGCACTCCTCTTGCCTTAAATTCGTCCTATGGAGCGAATACGGGCTAGAGTCGAACTAGACTCTAGCCCGAGATTATTTTTTGGGCCTCAACTCGTCGAGACATCGGTCTCGAGCCCCCGAAACCCGGGAACTATATTTAAACGCCATTTTTAATTCTAAAAATGGCTCGCACGCTACACGTGGACACGAAGCCTGAGATATCCGAGAGTTAAATATTAAGGCGGCTGTATCCGGACCGTTTAAAACAAAGAACGCCATGTGCATTTCAATGGCTATACCCGATGTTACGCCGAGAGGTACGTAGGTTCACGGGATGTGGTGTGGGACAAACGACAATTCAGGGTTCTGGGGCTGGTGGTTCATTGGTACTAGGCATCAATTGCACTTGGATGACGAGTGTCGAGTGTGTCGAGCACACGTATACAGTGCCGACNAAACCCGGGAACTATATTTAAACGCCATTTTTAATTCTAAAAATGGCTCGTACGCTACATTCCTCCCCCTTTGCTTCGAACCGTCCCGGTTCGTCTTTGCTCACGGAGGTTTGATCATTGCGTACTTCATGATGCAAACCATGCAACAAGATTCGTTAACAAGATCACACGTGTGAACTCTTGTCATCTGCAACACGGTTGCGTCACGTTCACGCACAATCAACCACACACTTGCGGTTTTTGTGATTATGGTCATTAGCGTACAACATCCAGTGTTGATCGCGTGATCCTTGGCTCTTACCAAGATGACACACGTATAATCCTTATACGTTCTTCACAAGTGTTGGTGAGCCTTCACCGAAGACTCATCACACGTGTGTAGCGGTGGCATGGTCGATGCCTTTTGGGAAGTACATTGTCAACAATGTCTTGCCAGTTTTGAAGAGGGTACATGATAAAATTTCCCACATTCCGTGTGGTACGTGTTCAGCAAACGGTTGTGGTGACGCCTCCTCCCCCTTTGCAAGGAGCGTCCCTGCGACCAATTAACCGGGCATCCCCGCGAAAACCGTCCAGGTCTACACAACACTTCCCATGTCGTTGGGACATGATCTCTTCCAAGGGGTTGTTGCCAAGGTGGTACCTCCCCGCAACATTGTTATTACCTGCAACCTTGTATCTTGACATCAGTCCTCTCGGGTCGCAACCACGTGTTCATGACCACGCGAAGGTCCACTAGACCACTTTCAGCAACTGTGGATTGGTTGGCTGAACTCAACCAAGCTCCACTGAACCCATGCAACTCTCATGCTAGCTTCATCTTAGGGTTGGGAGGCACCAAGGCCCTAAGATACGGTTGCTGAGCACACTTATTTTTCCTTTCAAAGATTGTACTCATCTTTGAAGGAGGCGGCATTGGTCGTCTGGCATGCGCACTTGCCGTTTAAGTCCATCATTGGACATGGCAATGCCCCGACCTAGATGATCTTGGTCTCAACCATCATCCCCTCATTTCTATCTGAAATGGATACCGTAGGCTGCCGCTCTCGTCCCTGTCAAAAGCACATTGCTTTTGAACTAGGTTCCTTGAGATAGCCAATCTCAACCATGGATTCTATCCACGAAAGAAGTGTTCATCGTATGGTATTCACCAAACGAGTGTGCCATNCTTTCAAAGATTGCACTCATCTTTGAAGGAGGCGGCATTGGTCGTCTGGCATGCGCACTTGCCGTTTAAGTCCATCATTGGACACGGCAATGCCCCGACCTAGATGATCTTGGTCTCAACCATCATCCCCTCATTTCTATCTGAAATGGATACCGTAGGCTGCCGCTCTCGTCCCTGTCAAAAGCACATTGCTTTTGAACTAGGTTCCTTGAGATAGCCAATCTCAACCATGGATTCTAACCACGAACGAAGTGTTCATCGTATGGTATTCACCAAACGGGTGTACCCTGATCGCAATCATTGCAGCACAAGTTGGAAAAAAACACCTTTCGGGTGTCAATTCCATGTGATCGTGATTGAACACTTCCGTATCACATCCAGTGATCCTGGAACATCTAGTTCCTAAATCTTCCATGCTTATGTCACCACGTCCAAAGGTTCCATTCGGGAACCCGTCGCGGTTTGTTTTTGCCAAGTCTCGACAAAACATGTTGTTCAATGTCTTCTGTTCTTTACATTCGGTATTTCCACTCAACGGAGTGTTTTTCATATGTCTCACCCAAGGCACTTGTAGAGAGGATCGCCCTCATCGAAGACATCTGACAAACAACCATCGTTGTGGATACCACCGCAGCGACATCCAAAACATATTGTACTTACATTCGGCAATATGCCTCAATTGAACCATCTCAGAGCCAAGGGAGTTCAGTCGCTTTACCGTGACCTTCCGGGTCATCAAAGCGGGGTTCGACTACACCGTAATCGCTATGACCTCTCTTGGAGATTGGTTTTGGTTTGGTTTCCAACAAATTGGATAGACGATGCTACACCATGCCTTTGGTAGGATCGGAATCGATGTACATGATGTTTGAAGAGTGTGATGTACACGACTAGTGTACTGTATCACGATGCTCTCAACTTTGAGATGTCTCTCCAAACATCAAAAGAATCGGATGAGAAATATTGTTTCTCAAGGTCCATCTTGAAGAGTCCTCATCTCAACATTTAGTTATGACACGCTGGTCATATTTGCCTCAATGTTGATTGTGACTCGTTATGTGGTCGGTTGGACCACCAAGATGTAGGTACTAGCACACTGTTAGCTTAAAGCTATCGGCTTATAGATCGTCTCAACGGTCATAAGCTTTGATCGCAAAACTTAGACCTTGACGTGATCTCAACTATGTCGTAGTTGTTTGTAGAAATCTATGAGATCGTCATAGTTCTCTGGAGCACAATTGGTAGAAAATGAGTGTCGCTCGTCTTCTCTGAGATGGATTTTCACCGAACAGTGGATGAATTTATGTCATCAACATCGGTTCACGTACTTTTGTCTATCAGTTTCTATGACATGTTCACTCGCCGAGTGATGATAGACTAAAGGTGTTGCCTTCAAATTTGTTCACTTTCGACATTCAGTCAATCTTATCATACGCCAGAGAGTGACTCTTGCAGTTTTCGATCACCGCACTATGGCGTCTCAAACCATTCAGGATCCATGAACCCCTCTCTAGCGTATTTACAACCCCCACTCACAAGTATCCTTGTCTTTTGAACAGGGTTGTCGGTACACTCATGTACCTCTATCGTCGGTACCGGTCGGGTACCCCGACGTGTATCTATCACTCATCACCGAGTGAGAGGGTGTCAATGGTTTCGCCACTGAGAGTTTATTCAAGCGTATCATCCTTGACGTGTTCAATCACGGACCGATGTTAGCATCGGCCATGACCGATGATGCAGAGAACCTCCAAAAGGCACTGATGCATCCAGTACACACTGTGTATAGGCAGCACGATGGCAATCCTTGAGGATTGAAGTAGGCGTACTAATAGATCAGGTGTGTTTCACATCTCATGACATAGTCATGACGTGGACACAGTCATCAAACGATCACATTGGCCTTTGAACATTGTAGCGCAATGGGGTGTGACTGTTGTAGAACACGTTCCGTGCCCTCCAAACCACTTGTTTGGTGAAATGGTGTCGCCATTTTCTATCCAAAATATCAGCTGATATTGTCAGCTTGATCAAATATCACAAAACCGTTGTGATCATTCGTCCGTCTAAATTATCCATAACTTGATATCGTGATCGACTTACCCACAGTTAGTGGATAAGGGTTTTGTGCATGTCGTGCACGTTTTCCACGCATGTCGTGTACCCAACTTCACAAGACTGAAGTACCATGGTATGAATCGCATACCTTGACCTATTGAAAAGTGGTTTGTCTCCAGCACTTGGTCATGCGCTCTGACCTCCTGCGGTCATGCAAGCCGTGATTTTTTTCTTTTTTTTCTTTTTGGAACTGGTGTTCAACCGATGAGGCTTTTGTAGCACGTTCCATCTACGGATACGGAGGAGTTCGTCCACCTTTAGCATGGTCCAAATCTGAGGGAATCGTCCTCGTCACACATGTGATTTATCCTTTTGAATTTTGGTTTGTACTTCTTTCGGAAGTATCTTCTCATGCTGCTATCGCCAGGGCGAAGTTTTCAACTTTCAATGATCGTCACAGTCGGTGACGACCGAGACTGCTCTGTTTTTGTTATGCCGTTCAGACATACATGTGATCACTACAGCCGTCTGTGATTGTTTCTAGCCATGCCTGTCCATCCTCTCTTTGAGGAATCCAACAGTATGACCATCCTCGACGTCGTCGAGATGCTTTACAAACGGCAGCCAGCGCATTTTGGCGCTTCAAACAACGTGCTCGACCCGCTTGTCCATAGAACCATTTCAGCGCATAGATCGTATGCTTTTGTTTGGTGGTCTATCACAAGCTAGCCTGTCGAGGCAACGAGTTGGCTGGTTCTTGCTAGTTGATACAACGAGGTGTGATCGGCACACATGTTATTGATGCAATCGGCATCCTATAACATGTTTTGTACCATCAAAACTAGCATAGTTAGTCCAAGCGGAACTCATGTCCATAGTGCGTTTGGCACTCGCATCACTGATGCATTCGGCATCCATGACAAAAGTGCAACTCACAGCTTTTGTCAATCATGCAATTGGCGTTTTATGACAATGGTGCATCTGACACTTGTTTCAACGATCTGACCGACGCACTCGTAGGTCAACGCTCATGGTAATGGTGCGTTCGGCACTCACGTGAATGCTACAATTGCATCTCCCATGTTGGTCATGTTCCAAGTGCAATCAACACTTGTTAATTGTGGGATCGGCCCTCGATTGGGGAAACTCACCATCGCGTGTGTGTTGAGTACGACCGGTACTCACATCTTCCTTGTAGCAAAAATCGATGCACAGATGACTTATCCAGTATCCTTGGTACAATCGGCACCGACGTGGATACGCAATCATTTGTTTTGGTCACATCTCCGTAGACCATGAGCAGCGTTTGGCACTAGTATCAAGAATGCTTTCGTCATCCAAAATTAAAGTGCAGCCGGCACTTTTTCAGTGGTGTGTTTGACACCGACAAAATTTTTGCAACCAACACTTGTACTGTTGCTCGTAGTGCAATCGGCACTTACGTCGATGATGTGGTTGACACCCGTATAATCGTGCAATGACACTTGTTTTGTACTGTCGGCACATTTCACATTGTTGTGGCGAGTAGGAGAGTCATTGAGTGGTTGTAACACGGTCGTTGTTTCTTCGAATTTTCATCGAGAATTCGTCTCAATGGGCGTCACCATTGTGGTTTTGCAACCTGGTGCACGCTATAGTCGTTTTACACAAACAAAATTTTTTGGCGCATGTACAACCTGCATTAGGCCATGTCGTGGCTTTTTAGCAGTCATCCCTCGTGAGGTACCCCAAACTTTGAGATTAATCCACAAAACTTTTAGGCACTGTCGGTGCCAAACTTCTCGCATTGAAGCGTTTGCAAGTGAATGTCGTTCACCACACGGAAAACCGTCGGTTTTCCTCATTCCTGTGGTTTGGAATGTACCATAAAAAGAATATCAGGACTCCTAATTTTCCTTTCAGAGCTCAACTAGAGCTTCTCAATTTCTGTATCGAAACCCATGGTCAACCTGACCACACACTCGGGTTCGACCACAAACATTTTACCGTTTCAAATGTTTTTGAAAGCGGATAACATAGAGTTCCTCAACTTGAGGATTCATGAAGAATGAAATAATTTTTGGCACTCAAGTGCCCCTTTTTTTGCTTCACGCCTAGAATCTTCCAAACGTCACCTGGTGGTGTGTGGGAAAAACAATCGGTTTTCCAATTTCCATGAACAGGAAAACTATCGAAGACAATATTTGAGAACTTCTCAAAGTACTGTAGAGTTCAGACCTGGCTCCTTGCCATTTGTTACGGCGGTCAGAACTGGGTTCAAACAACAATGTTGTTTCAGTTTCTGTGGTCCCTGCCCTCAGGCCTGGAAACAAAAAAGGTCGCCACAGGTTTCGAACCGTTATCCCCCTACTGGCGGACGAGTCTTCACCGAATTTTCCATGTTAACACGTTTACGACTGTGTCGCAAATTGCTAGAAACCCGTTGACGTGTTAACGGCTGTATCGCAGCCGCACCATCCGCGTCACGCGTGGGGGAGGGCCGACCTCCTTCGACAGACGTAGGAGGGAGGAACCTTCCTCCTCTCCTCGCTGTCCTGCCCTCAACTGGCGGTGGGAGCAGCTCCTCCCCTATGGCGCAGACGACGCCCTGAGGAGGGGGGGGTGGGAAGTGGGAAGGCTCTCCCTTCACCTCCCCCTTGGCGCCACTCGCGCCATGGACCCACCCCTCTTGGCACCGTCGGCGCCATGGAC
>SZWC01002129.1:87317-137054 GCA_023375785.1 Penium margaritaceum | reverse complement strand
ATGGAAGAAGAAAAATATGTTTGCAAAGAAATAATTTTCTTATAGTCTTTCCTATTTTATCTTGTTCACAAATATGCTTTTGTACTTATTTTAACAAGAGAGAGAGAGGGGGGGGAGAGAGAGAGAGAGAGAGAGAGAGAGAGAGAGAGGGAGGGGGAGGGAGAGTGAATAATTCTTATCACTGCAAACAAAGCAGACCTCAACACTGTACTTGTTGTTCTATCGGTTGATTGAATGGCTGGTTTAATTTTTCTCCACATTTTGATTTGTTTGTCTAACTGACAATGCATTTAAAAAATGACTTTAAAGGCTGGAAAGTCATATGCCATGCTTTCCTTGCAGCGCGAGCCAAGATTGGGGTCATGTTTGAATGTTGTCGTGTTACTTTCGCCGGTGTCGAAGGTCAGTATGTAGAGTATTATATTGTTCCCCATACAAATTCTAGCCCGGTGAACATCCGGGGTTCAAGTTTTTATCCGTGGCCCTCAGAAGTATTTTCTTGCATTTGGTGGACATTGTAGTCATTTTTCTGCCAAAGTGGCCACCACATTCTTTTTTGTGTAAATTTGCTGTAATGTAAACGAGTTGTGACGATAGTGGGTATGCGACAAAAATCCCCTTATTGTTCGCTCTCGCCCCAATTCCACTAGGTAGTTTTGAGTGAGATCAGAGAGAGGCACTGACACCCGTACGTAACAATTTGCGAATCAATGGTGGTTGCAACAGAAGCCAAAAAAACACTTGGACGTTCCAAACATTTGTCGGCATCGGCCAAGTAAGAGACCGCCTCCACATTTTTCGAGTCCATTGTGATCCGCCCGTCGCGGATGATGAGGCCCAGAAACTCCATCGGACGGTGACCAAAGTCGCACTTAGAGATATTTCCAAAGAAGTTACCTATTTGCAAAACTTTGAGGAGTTTTCAGAGACGTCCATTGTGCTCCTCCGAGGTGCGGTTGTACACTAGGATGCCGTCCAGATACACGACAATAAATTTGTCAAGGTACATGTGAAGAATGCTGTTCATTGCCGCCATAAATATTGCGGTTACATTTGTGAGTCCAAACGACATGACCGTGAACACAGAGTGCCAGTATCTAGTGAGAAGGCTGCTTTCTGCACGTCCATATCGAAAACGTGGATTTAATTATAGGCGTTGCGTAGGTCGATTTTGCTCAAAACGTCAGGCCTCGCGAAGCCGATTAACATGTTCGTACGCTCACGAAGAGGGGTAGTAGTTCTTGATGGTGATGTCGCTCAACACTCGGCAGTCCATACACATCCGCATTTCTCTTGTTTTCTTTTTCACAAAAAGTATTGGTGTTGCATAGGGTGACGTGGAGGGTTGGATGAACCCCTTTCCAAGTATCCCAACTAGCTGCGTTTTGAGATCTGTTAGCTCGTGATCGCTCATTGGACAAGTCCCTTTCACTTTTGGTCTGTTGCCCATTTTCAAGCCTATATGATGGTCAATGTTGCGTCATGGTGGCAATTCTAGGGGTAGTTCATTGGGGATAACCCCTTCAAATTCCTCGATGACCTCCGCAAACTCCGTCGGTACTCTTGCAAACGCTTTGGCTGTCCTTGCTGTTTGTTTTGCTTCAGTGGCTGCAATTTCTTCTGCTTCTCCATGATTCCACGTGGACGAGCCATGCTTGGACTCCACGTTTTAGGTATCACTTGGCCACATCCAGAGAAATCAAATAACATTTTGTGGTTGCCGCAAATTCCTCTGCTTCTTCCACCCCTGTTGCTTCTCTTAACCATCGCTATGTTGTTGGTTGCTCGACCAGAGGTAGGTGTCATTTTCTGCCATCAATGCTGATGTAGACTGTTCTGCTACTCCAATCCACCTGGGGATTGTGCCGGTACAAGAAAGGGTGCACTTGCCGTATACCACTGACTTCGCAACTAAAGGACGTCGTACCTAGTTTTCGCACAAAATGAATGGTAACTCCACTTTGGTAGAAAAATACGCATAACGTCCAGGAAATGTACATAATACTTTTGAGGGTCACTATTTAAAACAAACACTTCGCACGTCCACCATGCCAAAAATCGTACGGGGGACAATATAATTATCGGCATACCCACTTTCCACACGGGCAAGCGGATGACAACAGGATTGAAACAGGACCCCATGGTAGCCTCACGCACCAAGGACAGTGTGGCAGTCGACAATGGCAGTACACCACACGTTTTTGAGATTCCACCCTAACTCACCGTCTTTGTCATTGCGGACCACCATTGGTCCAGTGCATACGCTAAACTCCAATGCGTCCAATGATCGCGGGCTGCTCACGCGCCTATCGCGAGCACCATCCATCCAGTGCAAATTATATTACGAAGCAAGCTTCGCTGCTCAAGCCGTCAAAATGAACGTTGAACCGAAAAGTGGTACGTCAAATAAGGGACAGAGTTCAATTGTACACTCTGCGTCCGGACGTCGGAACGCCATGTCTAGAACGTCGTGCGTCCTATCCCTCGCCCTTATTACAACGTAAGTAGTACGGTTAACCATCGCAAACCAGCGACATGTCTTCTGAGGGTCGCTTGAACTGCGGAACAGGTCGAGGGTGGAGTACTGGATATTGCGTGGACCCCTTTGTTGTCCACCGAGCATGGGTCGCAATCAAGGAAGCATGGGACCGCAGAGAGGCACATACGAGGAGCGTACATGGCCGCCATCCGCCAGAGTCCACATGGTCCGCGACACCTGAAGCCATGGCATAGACCCTCGACTGGCCACTGCCCAGTGTGAGACCATTGGACAGCCCAGACGTATGGGAGCCATGGATCTCATCCGAGCCTAACAGTCCATGCGGATGTAACCGCTCCTAGCGAACGTATAAATACAGAGATGGCAATCGCCATTAGCCATCTCCAATGACACTGTTGTACACTGTACAAGACATGGGTCGACCGGTGTATGGACATGACGACACCGAGCCCAGTGACGTTATGGATGTGCTTACTTGTTTGTACACCAAGCGTATGTACACGTGGGGAACTGTTTCAAGGATCTACCGATGGGATGAAGTTGGCGCATGGGGCAGCAAACCTACCACAACCAGCACGCCACATCTCACTCCCATGCAAGTGAAGGAGGCATGGGCTACGATCAAGGCTCGCTGGGACACGCTCGATGTAACGAAGGTCCAACCCAGTTGGGTGAACGACCCATGTGAACAAGAGACCATGTGCTCGATTTTGGGTGTTCACATGCCAACTCCGCGTCCACCAAACACCCCTGGGCAGTGGATGCCTTGGGCTTGATACCCTCTGTGGTTGCTTTGGTTATGTTTTCATGTCTTCCTCATCAACGTAGCCAATGTTGTCTTCTCCGCATGTGCCACAGAGATTGTATTCAGTGTTTACCACTGCCATGAAATGTCTAAAATGTATGCTTCTTCATTGAACCCTACAAATTAGTGGACATGTGGTACATCTTTCATTCATTTCTTGAAGTAACTGACCACTTATTACGTCTCCTCGGGGCAGGAAGTGGTCACGCTGAACATGTATGCACGAGAACATTGTCGGGGTGTCCACGGAATTTCTAGGGTTTAGGTATGCATTTTACACAAAGTGGTCATGGCGTACATGTTTGTATGCTTTCATACATGGTGTTCCTAATTTCTATGAGTATTCGTGCCCTCTGCTTTGACTCATGAAACCTTGGTGTTGTAGGTTGCCGCCTCTACACTCTCCATGAATGTCTAATTGCTACTCATGTAGAGTACTAATAAACTCCTCAAGATTACCTACTTCGGACTATGGTGGAATGAGAAACGTCTGCCAGTGGCTGAATTAGAAATAAACGAATGTACATCGAATGACCAAGGTTAATACGCTTGTAATCAGTGGACAGGTGCAGCAAACACAAAAGAGAGAGTGGAGGAGTGAACTGAAGTTGAGAACATATTCCACAACGTCAAGCCCAGTAGAACAGAGGCGCTAGGTCACATGTACTGATCCACAACTGAATGTACACAGGTAAGCTGTGCACAATGCAGATGACCTCATAAGCAGGGCACTCTCCACCTTCACTCAACTCTAGGCATGCATCATAGAAGACTTCTCCAAATGGGGACGCACACATGCCTGTGCATGGATTGGCCACTTGATACCCCCCCTGATCTTTGAATTCGTAGGTCTCGTGATTCCTAATTATGTCATCCTTAAATTAGACTAAATTTTTCTGTTTTGAATTAATTTGGTGTTCCTATGTCATCGAATTCGTAGAATTATGGAGCCTTGAATTCGACGACTGGCTCAGCTCACTTTCGAGGTGCTTCAATAATTTGACGTCGCGCGTACAAGAGCTGCCGGTTGTCTCGCGCGCGTGGTCGCTGACAACGATGACGTGGACATCTGAGCACTCAAAACGTTAAAATCTTACCTACCATGACCGTCCATATCGTGGAGCGGACCTGAACACACATGTTTTTAATCCTGGCCACTCCATTTCGTGTCAACGACAAAGCAAGAATACAATTGTTATGTAAACCCTAGAGTTCAAGCATCATTGGAGGTTATTTTTGTAGTGTTCCATTAATTCATTGAACAAAACAACGTATCCAATTCGACAATGTAAAAAAAATATTAAATTCGAATTACAAAATCAGGGGGGTGTTTGGTCTCCTCCACCTCTCTCTTCCCTAGGTTGAGACTAGCCATCTTGGTACACATCACTTCTGCACCCTTCACCGCACATCCCGTGCCGTGGGCCACATGTGATCTGACCCTGTGCCGGTGCCATTTGAGCCTTGGTTGCCGCTTGACCACCGTCTTTAGCAGGACATGGATGTGCCTCACCTGCACAAAACAAGAAAAATACACATAACAAAGTTATTGTTAGTGTCGAAAAATGGCATTCACCATGGGCCAACAATGCATGACACACAATGTAGCATTACCTATGTTCACACAGAACGGCCTCTGCGCTTCCGCTTGCGTAGTATGGGTTCGTCGTCCCCGGAAGCGTCAGAGTGGGAGGAGCAATCCGTCGACTCCCACTCTTCTCTCTCAGACGTCTCATAGTCTGAGGCACTGTCTTCATCTGACCACTCTTATGAGGAGGGATCGGTGTCCACAGGATTCCCAGGGTTGTCAACCTGAGATGAGAATGCGGGGTCTGCTGCATCTGCCACACCACCTGCAGTACCACTTTTCCCTCCCATGGCTCCCGCTGTAGCCACCGCGGCCTCGTCCCATGCATCACCACCACTCCCGTCTGCACCCGTGGTGGCTGCTACTGCTGCTTCTGCTGCTGCTCCCTTTGCTACTCCTGCTGTTGCTGTTGCTACTGCTCCACGTTGTCATCCACCATCACTTCACACATCGCGTCCCGAGGCAAGTTGTTTGGCAAGAGCAGCGGCTACGTTGGCGGGCGAGAGAGCATGTGGGTTGGTGTATTTTCGGGGGCCATGTCCAAAAAAACTGCAATGGCCGCAAATGCGGTCCCTCTTGTGACGATCGTAGCGGTCCTTGTGATTGGACTTGGGCCTCCCAGCATCATGCTTTTTGCCCGGCGGTCCCCATCCATTATCTACGTAATGCACCTCGCAAACGTTCATCCCGGGCATGGGTTGACTGTAGGTTTTCTTCCAGGCCATCTTCATCAGGTGGATGTCAATGTACATGGCGGGGTTGACACCAGCATCCAGTAGCAGACTCACGGCGTGCTGGCACAAAAATCCGTACTCGGCCCACTGGCCGCAGCTGCATTTCTTGGCGTTGCAGTCGACCTCAAGGCAGGAGAGACTCTTGGGACCCGAAATCGTTCAAGAGAGTGGACCAGCCGGGATGATGTCGTACTCCCTCGCCTTCTGCGTGTAGTTCTTCAGTTTTTCTTTTGCGAAGGGGACCAGCGTCGTCTCACAGTCATGCGTCAACTTCTGCCAGTCTGCAAACAGCTTCTGCACTCACACGTACAACTAGGCAAAGAAGTGAAAGGGGTAGAGATGGCGGATGTCCATGATACGAGTGTTCAGTGACTCCGCCGTGTTGCTGGTTGTGTGACCGTCACGTGCCACAGGGATGTAGACATGGCTCCATGTTGCAAGGGGAATGCCCGTCATCCGCCGAAAAGGTACTGCATGCCTTGCGCGGATGCCTTCTCCAACTCCTGTGCGCGCTTGAACTCTCTTGCCGTGTACGCATGCACGCGGGTCCAGAAGACGTCCGCGGTGACACGGCCCGCCTTGGACTTGACGTTCTTGTAAATGTGTTGTGCATAGTATGTGTGCGTAGCACCTGGCATTTCTTTGGTCACAACAGCCTGCAGCACAGCGTCGCGGTCGGAAATGACGACTGTCCCTCGCTCGCGGGCCGTGGGATATGCTTGCGACAATTGCTGCACGAACCAAGTCCAGTTTTTCTTGTCCTCCTGTCCCACAACGTCCACGTCATGGACAGAGAGTGGTTGTTCGCGTCCCATAATTGACCAATGAGAACAACCTCCTTGAAACCATCTTTGAGGAACGTCGCGTCCATCGTAATGATGCGCCGCACGTGGTTCTACCCTTCCCAACAAGCACCAGGTGCTACAAAGGCTCGGCAAAAGAGCTCCTTCTTGTCTTGCTCTGCGCATGCGAACGTCCGTGGGTCCACTCGTTTTCGCTGTACGACATACATGCCATGGGGACGGTCGTTCAACACACAGATTTGTAACACATGCATTGACATATGGGGAAGCAGACCCGGGGGAAAAATTACTAACCTCCATGATGTACGCTGGGAAGAGGGACCACGACAGCATCTTATCACCCATTAGCTTCTATTGGGCCGCCTTCTTTGCACGATACACCACGGGGTAGTGCAATTTCATCCCTGTACGAGCTTCAACGATCTGCTTCAGCGCCTTTGTGTCGGTAGACGGCTTCTTCTTGATGGCCTGCTCAATGTGCCGCAGAGCCCATGAAGCCCGGCACGCCTGGTCACCCTTCTTGGTAGTGGGGGAGCACTTGTGGCCATCCACAAACTCGATGATGGCAACGTTGCCGTGCTTGTGCTGAAAGCGCGCCTTCAAGAGCCATGGGCAGCTTGCAGTCTTCCACAGTCTGTAGCGGACTTCGAGGCGAATTGGCTCACTGCGGACCTAGGAGACAAGCATGACGTGGTCTACTGCATAATCTTGGAAAGCTTCACGACAGGCCTCCATGTTGCAAAAGGCTCATCCGCCTGGAGAATCTGTACATCTTCCTTTCCGTCTGCGTGCACGAGCAGGAGCGGCTTCGACATCGTTGCCAGTCTTCTCCGGCGGGGGCGGCGGCGTCTCCTCGTCATACGACCCTGCACACAGAACATGGATGTATATATGTTACCCAGATGTGTAGAAAATAGGCATGATGCATACTGTTGTGAGTTGGGAAGCGGTCAGCGTACTTCGACATAGCAGGCTGTCCGACCCCGTCGGCGCCGATGCCATGTCTACATACAAAGTGGGTTCAACCCACCCGCACGGTAACCACGGAACGGACGGACACGTTGACTGCCTCCTAGTCGCATCGTGTAGTCTTTCACACGGCTTGGGGGGTGTGTATTCATGAGCTCGACGACATTGACGTGAGTGTTCCACTCGTGTTCCTCCCACTCAGTCCAAACGAAAGAGGACTGAGGATGGTAGCGGGAGACGAGGACGTCGGGAGGATCGCCGTCGTCATCGTCTGGGTAGTCGCCAGCGGTGGCATAAAAAGTGGCGGCCATGTTGGCGAAAAGTGGGTATAACAATGTACATCATGCGTCGTAATATGCATCCTACCCATCTTCTGCACTTGGAAAAACCCACCCGTTATTAGCACAAGGAGGAGGGACATCCAGGAGACCCGTTGCGACAAAGCGGCGACATTGCCGGAACATGTGGAGTACACATTAATAATGGCTGAACGGTCACGACCCCTATGAACGACAAGAGAGGACGTCCACATCACATGGCGGTTGGCCGACTTACCATGACAAGAACCGTCGTAGACCATGCATGCGGTGTGGAGAAGTGTGGAGTGCTGACAAAAACTATTAATCTTATCATGCACCTAGGTCATAACCACCAACGAGGGATGGCATGACAAGATGGAGCAAACGACGGTGTCAGCATGTCGTCTGTTGTCGAAAAATCCGCCATTTGGCGCCCTTGGCATGTGGACGACAAGAGGTAACGTCCAGCTTCCAACATATCACGTCATCAAGATATGCTACATTAGACTCTGTTCGCATGTTGTCAAGGACGACGGCAACGCCCGCAACACACAACATCATGGCACGTTCCGCATTGCCTGTGCATGATCGGCAAGGAAACAATGTGACGTCTGGGTTTGCATGTGACACACGCAATGCTTTCGGCGATCATTCCAAAGTCGATTCCCCCTGACGAAAGCGTCATAGGAGGTAGGGAACAACTATTCACATTTAAAAATGTTTGTTGTGTCGGAAGCCGTACTTTGGTTGGTCACCGGAAAGATAGTTGAGTCGGGCACTCTTTTGTGAGTTGTTGAAATGGTGACTAAATTTGCTGAAGACTATAAATTAGTTTATCGGATACCCACAGTCGACGAACTAATTCGTATGAAACCGGTGTGGCGTGAATCTATATGCAATAGTGGGTGCGGCATGCATGATCTCAGGCGCTTCAAGAAAAGTGGGTACAACACAAATATTTTGTGTACAGTGAGTACCGTGTCTTAAATGTGCGAGAAATGGCCAGCAGAAAATTCGGAGGCCCAAACTGTGGGTATAGCGGAATAAGGCCGTACAAGAAATATCGCCTCAAGATGATTTTGTGGTCGCTCATTGAACAAGTCCTCCACATTGTTATGTCATGCGGATCTCCAATTTTCAGCCAGAGTGGTTCGCGAAGTTGATGAATTTGTGGTCATCCGTCAGTGTTTTTTCTTTCAAGAACTCTCGGTTTGGCTTGCAAACCCAGCTTTCAAATCATGTCGTTGTTGACAAAACTGTAAGAAGCTCCTCCATCCAGTAGTGCCGGTATCATTCTACAACTTTTACTTCCCCCCTGTTACACTCATGGTAGTATTATCGGTTGGTCATCATTGTACCCCTCGTAAAACTTTGTGATCTTAAGAGCCCTTGTCTACGGTGATGTGTGCCGCTCAGATGGGCGATCGGTGAGTGCAGATTTTTCTGACTTCACAGGATCCTTGCCGTCTACTCCTATCCTTTGTGGTTTTCTTGGATCCTCATTCATTTTCTGTGATCTTCCCCCATTTAAACTATCGCTATCGCTTTTGACAATCGCGTGAGATATGACCTGGTTTTCAGTCAGTCCAAAGGAGCCTTTGATCGCATTGATTGACGGCGCCGATTTCCTTCAGAGGCGAGGTTTCTGCTGACTACGACTTTCCTCTGCCATAACAAGGAATATGGAGTTGGTTCGGCACCCGTTGGATTCCTGCATCCGAGCACTGTAGTCGGCACTATTGATGCGGTCACCTACTGCGATCGTTCGTGGGAGGTTGTCTTGGATGCCAAGATAGAAATTGCTCGCTGGATGTCTCGCTTGAGGCTATCGCTTTAGTGAAAACACAGTTTGTCAAGGGCAAGGTCACTGCCGGTGATTATTTTGTAGAAACGCTGCGTATGATCTGCCACGCTAGACCGCAGACATAGACGTTGGAGCCTGTACTATGCGTTAGACTTCTCGTTCAGCTTCCCGAAGTGAGCGAGTGTAACACACGTGAAGTCGCTCCACATTTTTTGTGGCATGAGAGAGTCATGCCACGTCGGACTGATGTGCTCGAGAGGTAGTACGCTTGGGGTTGACGGTGTAAAAGGGGTCGCGAGAGTAGTTCATGCAGCTCTGTCGGCCCCCTGCTACCGTTGCATGGCCTTTAGATCAGACCACCAACTGAAAGTCGTGCCACACAAAACTGAGGCCGCAAGTTCAACTTTCTTTTTCTCGTTGTTGACCACGCCAGCGGTGAAATACACTTCTGAACTCGTCAACCACTTCCTGACCATTGGTCCCTTGGATTTTGCAAGATCGAACCGCTCGGGAAAGTGCTGGTAGGATCTCGGGTTCACTCAAGAGTTACAAATTTCTCTCGGTGAGCATTGCTTCTCACACACGACACTTAAAGTTCCTCCAATCCCGCATTGGGCTAATGGGGCATATGGGTATAGAGGCTCTCAAGTTCCGACAATTTCTTGTACATGCCTTTGTTGATTTGCGCTTGTCGGCCTGTGCCTTGTATCATGCAAGGTGTAGACCCAACGCGCTACGGAGGGGGCAAAGGATTCAGTGAGCCCTATGGTTCCACCACCGGATTGGTCTTCGTGTTCATCGGCTCTGCACCATTCATCGCGAAAGCTGCCACTGCCACCTGGTTCTCCTAGAGAGCGTCATTGGTTGGGTACTTCTGATCCACCATCGTCGGAGAACTTGCCATGGATTCTTGCTCGTCGCAGGTTGCACTTTCTCTACTCACCGTTGTCGTCATGGAGTCTGTGATCTTCTGAATGGTGGGGATGCGTCGAGGACTAGTGTGAGGTTGATTCCAGGTAGTTAATGCGTCGGTTACCCCTCTATCGCCACTACGCTCTGATACCAAGTGTTACTCTGAGCAGAATATAGGTGGTTCATAGGGATGACGTGCGGGTGAAAAGACGATTCGGGGTTTCGGAATAAATGGATAATTTTTGTTTAGCAGTAAGTGTACTTTGATGACGAGTCTCAAGTGTGTCGAGCACACAAATACAATATCAAGAATGAGAATCAAGCATAAGTCAAAACATCGGTGTTTGAGCTGAGCGACGCATGCAAGGTCGTTCCTAAGTGCTGGACCCCTGAAGTTCCTGAAGTCGACCGAACGATATCATAACTTTTGTTGACCATTCTCGAAGGTGGTCGAAGTTGACAAAACCTTTTAGAATGGAACACAGAAGGTCTGTGTAGTTGGCCAAAATACCCTCGGCTGAACGGCATAAAATTCCTCAAGTCGCCTCACAATGGGCCATGAATGTAACAAAAAAAATGCCTACTCGTGAGTTTTAGAGACTTGTGTACGTCAGGGACGTAATACATGGTCGGCGGCATGAGTCGACGATTGAGTGAAGCGAGACGAATGATGTGTCATCCCCATCACTGCAGGAGTCACAATCAAGAAATAAGCCTCTTCTTCATCTTCTTCTTTTGGCTCGCAAAACCCCATTCGCGGGTTTAGGGATTCCTATGGTTGCGCAGGTGGAGCCCGTACAAACATGAAACCCTAAATCTACAGATGGGGATTTACAAATCGAAATAAAGTTAAAAAATGATAATCGCTCGATCGCGATCGAGTGAACAGGCCTTTTCCAAAAACAATCTCCAGAGAAGGAGACCCATTCTCGTCCATGCAAATCGCTTTCAAACCCTAACCCAAATTACACTTAGAATTATGTTTTTTACGTGGACTCTTGTCGGGCTGCGGGGTAGTGTGGCCCAACAGGCTCCATTTCACTGCATGGGGTGTCCTGGACCCCCACTCAAGTCCCTCGCAGACCTCCTTGAGAAAGGTCACAAACCCCTCTATGAAGGGATCAACGATTTTTCTTGTATTTCTTACAACACCATCATGTTGTCGCTGAATGGCATGCGACATTGACATAGCGTGTTGATTCGAATATAATCTGTTTTGTGACATGCTCATTGGATGTAGAATCCATAAAGTGCGAAAAACGTTTTGAGTTTGGATATGGCAAAACAACATGGATATGGCTATAGTTATCGAGAATTTTGTGGATACATGCTCACTCCTATAATCAAAGAAACGAGTCCCAAAATCGTACCTCACTTCCACATATGGCAGAATCCTACCGTCTGCGCCAGCACGTGTGAGCTGTGATGACCGGATTCGAATGAGGTCACCTCAGTTCGTCATAGTCAACCCAAAGACACCGCGGAGTCCAAAGCCTAGTTTATGCAAAGGTTCGATGGGCTTCAAAACCAGAATTTCAAAATAAAATGTTATGCCATTGATTGCTTTTCTTCTCCACGCCTTTGAAGAAAAACAAACCTCAGCACCGTTTTTATTGTCTTACCGTAGGAGCTTGCAGCAGACCGTTTTGACATGAGAAAGTGGAAAAGCAGTAGCCCCGGACTGCTGTAGAAGAAGGCTCAAATTCATATATTGGTGAAAAAAATCCGCTTTCTCTATTATAAACTTAATGTTTGTGGTATATATGCGGCAACGTTCTTCTTCACACTCACCACATTAGCTCGCAAGCTCCTCGCAATGCCAGGTCAGTTCGCTAATCGGACTTTGCCGTCTGTGCCTTGTCTGTTGTGCCGGAGTTCGGCGAGTCTGGACTAGGCCCACAGTAGCCCTGGCATCTGCAACTTTTGTTTTCACTTTCAAAACACGGTGACCCTAGAATGGCCGGTCCACTCTGGGTTTTGGTTCAGTTTTGCAACGAGAGGTTTCTTGGGGTGTTCCGCGGTAATGTCTTTTGTAGCTGAGGGAAAATGCTGATTGCCTCATAATATGTCACCGGTGACCATTGCATATCCCAAAATCAAAACAGTAAGCCCCATCTGTCATGCTACATAAAAAAAATCATCCGTTGTACATCCGCGACGTACAAGGGTTCCTAAACTCTACAAATGGGCATTCCTTCAGTTTTATTTGTGGCCCACTGTGTGCCGACCTCTGGATTTTCACGTTGATAGGTGGAGGGCGTTTTAGCCACCTGCCCCAACCTCCTGTGTTCTGGTTCTAAAGGTTATGACAACTTGGACCACTTGGACAAAACTATTGCAAGTTGTACTAATGTTTCCATACTGTTCGGTCGACTACTCAACAGTGCTGGACTTTAATAAAAGTGCGCCTCAACATTCTTAAAATCCTTGACTTTTAAGTGGAGTTCCTCAAAGCGACAACTGAAGGTGCGCCACTGCACGCGTCACTCGACTGAAGAGCCAGAAATCCGACAAATGCCTCATTGTGATTCTTGCCATCGTACATATACACTTAACTTGTTTGAAATTCATCATCAAAGTACACTTGGACAACATTTGCAGTCCAATGTGGCAAAGTAAACATAAGGTCTTAGCGACATCATCATTGGTAGTGACCTTGCCCTTAACAAACTATGTTTCTACTACATCTACAGCCTCAAGCGAGACAATGGACAAGGATATTTGAGATATTTGGCATCCAATACAACCTTTTCAAAAACGATCATTACCGTCGATTGCATCAAAAGCGCTGACTACAATGCTCGGATGTAAGAATCCATCGCATGGTTACCACAAAACCACAACCCATATCGTGGATCCTGCAATGACCACTCTCGTTTGTAAAGGACTATGCTGGGTGCCATCCCCTCTCTGTGATCGCACTCGTAAAATCACTAAGTGAAGTTGTGGAGACGACAAACAAGAACAGTTTACTATTGAGAAACGCTCGGACCTCAGTGTGAGCCCTAGTATTGGATGATGGACTACGTCCTGGCCACATACGTGTCTGATAAAGCAGTTGAAGCTATTCTACAACAAGACAACAAAGATGGAGAACATCAAGTGGCGTACATGCTGCAAAAATCACGCAGGCCAGAACTAAAAAAACGTGGTGCACGGAAATGAGGTGCTCGCAGTCGTGCACCCATGAAAAACTTGATGGTGCTACTTGGAATGCCAGCGATTCATCATGCACTACAATAACGGAAGATCCAGTCAAATCGTAGCCATCAACAAACTCGATGGATGGAGTTCCTTGACTACAACTATGAGAACGACGTTGAGTACCGACATAGGAAACAAAATGGATACACTAAGTTGACAACCAGACTTGATGGCTGAGATCAACACGCTACTCATTGAATGAGACCCGTACATCGTGAGGTTGTCCGTGATGGGTTACGAGGAGTTCAGCGGGTAAAAACAAACGTCGTAGTCTACGACCCATACTGGTGATGGCAATTTACTCGCCAGCTCGCCATGCCACCAAATGAGAAGTTAACAACAAATGTTGTAGAGGATTGCCACGCTACATATCTGAGTGGATACTTTGGCGAGGACAAGATACTCAAGAAGACGTCAAAGCGCTACATGTGGGATACGATATAGGCCAACGTGGTAATCTTCTACGGATCGTACGACATCTATTAATGGCAGAATAATCGTTGCACAAGGGCACTAGGACTACTCCAACCTCTCCTTATTCCAATGGAGTTGTGGGTCTACATCAACATTGACTTCGTGGTGGGGTTTTTGCCACTCCTGAAGGTGGAGAACAGGTTCTCGAAGAGAAGCATCATCACCATGACAGGAACAGCACGCCTACGTGTAAATCAGATTGTGCGATTACATAGGATGACATGTACCATCTTCAGTGAAAGAGATGGCCGCTTCATTAGCAATGTTTGGCACAAATTGGTGACACATTATGCTAGCCGGATGCAATTGTCCACGGCGTTCCATCCTCAGACCAACAGGCGAACCGAGCAGACCAATCACACACAGTAACAGCTCATCCGTACGTTATACGAACCGCACGATACGGGCAAGATGATAAAATTGGCGATTTCCAAACTCACATAAAACTCCGCCTCTTCCACCGTAGTAGGTAGCATCCTACTCGCAGTGGTTTTGGACAAAATTCCTGCAAGACTGGCAGGACTTCAAAGTTAGGTTAATATCCCTACAGTTGATATCCACTGGCGGGATTCCTCCATTGTTAAACAAGCAAGACCATAGATCCTTGCAGAGACACAAGCAGCTACGAAGAGAGCAGGGTACCAACTTCACTCCCAAGTTGTGTTTAGCTTTGGTGACCAAGTTCTCCTCAGCTCAGCAAACATTAAACCTTGATGACAGGAATTTGGAAAGTTCAAATCCTGCTGGTTGATACCATTTGAGATCAAGTGAATGCAAACCCCTGTTGTAGCTCGACATGGTGATCCACCCTGTCTTCCACATCAGCAAGCTCAAGCACCAACGAGACCCTAGGGAGACATTTCCCGGCAGAGATGGTGCGCCTCTGCTTCATACTCAAGTGGGAGAAGATGCAAAGAGCACGATTGAAGACAGCCTTGGACTTCAATGTTGCGGAAAGAACAACCAAGTATCTGGTCAAGTGGCATGGCTACGATGCCACGGGCAATAGCTGGGAGTCCTACAACAATCTCCAAGACAGCAATCCTCTGATTGACGGCTATAACCATCGTCATCACTCTACTTCTACTCATGCGTTGAGACTTTGTGGCCAAGGGAGAGGCAGTTTTACATGACATGCATACACTGATTCGCTGAATTGTACAAGTGGGAATTTTTTTTTCCTACATTTATGGCCCACTATGTGTCGACCTCATGACTTTTACGCCGATCGGCCAAGGCAATTTTGACCACTTGACCCAACCTTTGTTGTTATGTTCCCACAAGTTGAGGCAACTTCGACCACTTTCTAGAATGATCGACATAAGTATCACACACGATATCAACATTTTGATAGTGTTCAACTGACTTCTCAATGGAGCTGGACTTTCATAAAAGCACGCCTTGGTATTCTCAAAACCACCCGACTTCTGGGTGGAGTTTCTCAAAGCGACCACTCATAGCACAACACCGCATGCTTTTATTGGCTCAATTGCCAAAGAACTTACATATGCCTCATTGTACGCTTGACATGTTCAACACTTATCATCGATGTACACTCACTGGTCAATAAACATTATCCACTTTGTTCTAATTTCTCCATTCCTCTACCGTTCTGCACCTTGACTCTATAAACCACCTACATTTTACTCTATGTAACATTCTTTGCCTGCCTTGGAATAACAAATCCAGTTCACCCCTGCCTCTAGAAAACAAGCCCCGTCCGTCCCTAATATACCCAATGCATGTGGTGTTGATGTTGATGTCCATCGGAACATAATCTTACCTTCGACATTATTGACCGAATAAAAGTGCCTCCATCTGGGCAGGTGCTTGGGATGGGCCACATGAATGCACCTCCCAGCCTCAATGTGCAGTTTGGCACACATGACGGGTGCCCATGATGACTGACGCTATTGAAGTACTCAAGGCAGTACTTGCGATGGACCTCCCAATTTTAGGGCCACACCGTGCTGTCTACACTAAATATTTGGCAAGTAAGATTACAAAATATTTCCTATTCCATCGCCTACTCGTGTGTACATTGCAAACCATTTGCTGGCATGTCTCGTATTTGGTATAAGCGTCCACTGCCGCATTTGGATCATTGGGCGATGCCATTAGAGCCAAAGGTCGGTCCTTGGAAAATAATCAAGCCTTCTCCTCCCCCCATTGACCACGGACTATCCATACATGTGTACGTACGCTTGCCTCCCTCTCATAAAATTACCTCTGCTCCAACCTTAGTGACAGCCGTGGATACTATGTTAGACTCTCTGTGAAACCTATGGCTGTCTCTATTCTGGATGTTTTGTCTGCACCGTACAATGCAGAACCTCGGGAACCTAGATTAGGTCTAGGATAGTTAGGGGCATAGAGTATGTTTTAAAGTGTAACCTTGGATTGGGGCGATCGGCCCCATGTGTGTAAGAACCGAGAGGTGTGTCCTTGCTCGAGCAGGATGCGCCGGTGACCTTTGCTCGCCGGCCGAAGGTTGTGTGTCACTCCACGAGACTCACCCATTCTAGCTCTTGCTTGTCTGAGCTCGGCACTTAGGTTTTCTTGCAGCAACCATGGCTGCCATGCAAAATAGACCTTAGCTCACTCGTTTCTTACTCAAGTCAAGCGAGACAAGTTGCATTTCAATCATGATACTCTTCTCAATGGACCTCCGTAACATGCCTCCCTCTTTTGGTGTCTCTGTCAAATACGCCAACCCCATCCATCCCAACACGCTCTTGACATGTCACTCCACCCCCCTCCATTGCCCACTCAAGGGCACAATGTTCCATGGCCTCAACCGCCCAAAGTCATCGTGCAATCATGCACAAACATACAAGTGGCATGTGTCCTCACCAAAGTGCAAGTACAACAACAGTGCCCAACGGACGGACACCCGTTCAAAGGCCTATCGCGATCACCAAACCTCTTGGAAGGGGCCAGACTCCTTCCAAGCAAGCTCCAACATTTGTCATTCTTGCTTGAAATAAAAGGATGGGTGACTCAGGAGGCCACCAGCCACGGCATTACGCGGAGTGCGATGGAGATTTCAGGCATGGAAATTCTATCGGAATAAAGAAAAACTACCACTTTACACATGGTTGTTAGTGGGAAATATAATGGGAAAAGGTCCCCGTGGGACGACTTGGACGAGAGACAAATAGGGGAATGGATGTTAGACCAAGTTCTAGCTTCCAATTGTGTAACTAACTCTATGAAGTGCCATTGGAGGGCAAGGGGGTTCGATTCCCTCCAGTTAGGTATAGCGTTTTAGACTAGCAATTGGATTATAAGTGGGAAAAATAGAGTTGCGCTTTGGTGGACCCGTGAGGGGGGCGGTTTTTAGCCATTGTGCTAGGCAGTTCTCAAAGTTAATTTTTACGTTTGGCAAAGCCTCACGTCCCACCCCCATTACTCTCCACTCCATTGTACTCTCTCCATACATAACCCTCACGCTATTTTAATCACATGTGTTTTGGAGTATGATGCTGATAGAAGTGAGGTGCGCAAGCAACATTCGCTCGTCGTAGGCTGGGCAAGTCACCTTAACCTTCAAATTTTGGAGTGTCGTGCAAACAGGGCTTGTGCAAGAACATGGCCTCGAAAGATGAGACGCCAAGGCCAAGACCAATGGCCATGCGCCACACACACTCACGGGTGGAGTTCAGAAAAGAGCAAGGCGATGTTGAGGTCAACTACCACACATCGAGGCCCGTCGGGGTTGTCAAATGTGGATCTCTTGTGATCTTTATTGTGAGGTGCAAGCTCTTGAAATTCTGCAGCCTGAGTACATTTGGTGTAATGGTACAAGCAATTGATATAATCTGGAGCTTGTTGTTTCCTTGGAAATCTTGAGGGTAGGCTCTTTTGGCATGCTTCTTTGTTTCTAATTTAGATGAGTACAAGAGTCGTGAGGCCGGTTCCCGTGGCATCGTGCATTGCTTTTATCCCGTATGATGGTGATGTGTATGATTCTCGAGGCATGGTGACTCCCGTGTGTTGTGAAACTTGTTGTCTTGGAAGTGCAATGGATGTGAGTACAGGAACAAGGCCACCCAATTGTATGGAGCAAAAGGTTTTGACGTGTAGTGTTGTGAAGAGGCTTGACCATTCCCACGCACTTGATGAGACCATCCTACATACGAGGAAGTTCGTTGAGCTCATGTCTTGGCCTCGAATCACTCGTGGCCTAGTTCCGCTTATCCTTGGTGCGTGGCTACCGTGGGCATTAGAGTGTACAAACTATGCATGCATTTTAAATCAATCTAGACACATCCATTCCTATGTTATTGTGTCACAAAGGTGAGGAGGGATGGGTTTTATGGGCTCCTCTCCTGGTTATTTGTGATAAAACAAAGTGGGTCAACTGTTAAACTTGCATTGTACTAGGATGGGTGACCCATATGGATGAGTGCTTTTTGGTTACATGAGTGGGTGTGGAGTAGATGCTCGATGGGGGAGCGCAGATTGAGTTAGCCACCAACCGAGGCCGAGCAACGCTAGTAAGTGGTATATACGCGAGCTGTGGGAGGGCTACAAAGGATCGACCTCGCGTATGCTGAGACCAAGATCCTGTGGAGTGGAGGTGACTGACGGTGAGGCCGAGCTCACATCGGAGGGTCGTATGCCGTGCTGTGCATCCGCGACCTTGATGTATCATCCCTCAGTGCTAGCCAATATCGTGAGTGGTGAGGAACGGGGCTGGATTATGAAGGAACAATCCAGATTTTGGTGGCGAGGAAGTGTACGGCCTTATATGTCATGTTTTGAGAGGAGACTCAACATCGCCGCGCTACTAACCTGCCCACATATTTTGCCTTTCTTGAACTCCGAAAATTGTATGACTTGGTACCAACAGAGGCGCTACTCACCAAGATTGAGCGCAAATGGATCTCAAGGTGAGCACTTGCAAGACATCTATATGACCTTCTCCGCGTGAGTTGTGACGAATGGTAAGACGTTAGACGCCTTTCCCATCCAGAGAGGGGTTATACAATGTCCCCTCTACCTCTCTACTATATAGCCCATTTATTAATGATATCGTATAAGCTCCAGATTCATGGGGCTTGAAGGTGGATGATTCCACCCTCCTACTGAGGGGAGGCCTCTTCGCAAATGATTGCACCCCAGTGAGCGGCTCGGTGCATCATCTCCAAGACAAGCTTGATTGGGTCACCAACTGTCTAGGGATGTATGAGGTGGAAGTCTATTTCTCTAAGGATGGGTACTCGAAATATTGCCGCCAGGTCACAATCCAGCCGATCTGACTGGGCTCATGATGCAAGGGGAGAAATTGCTGCATGTGGAGTCCTATCTGTACATGGGTCTTCCCTTCTCCAACGACATGTTGCTTTAGGAGGCAATCACGACCCAGCTGCAATCTGTTTGGAAAACAGTCCTAGGCTCTTGTGCATTATTCAAACTCACGCAATTACCTAGTCCCTTCAAAACCAATACTAAAAAGCTATGGTACAAATGAAGGCATTGTAGAGCATGGAAGTATTTGGGAACAACGAGAAAATATTACACCACATGCAGTAGGTGCTTACCAAAAGCCGTGAGAGCCCCCCCTGGGGACAAGCGGGTGTAATTGGATGTTGACAAGAGCACCGGGTATGCGGGGACTTGGCATTATCCTCGTTCATGCACTAAACATCTGCGTATGCCTCCGAGCCGTGTAGAAGTGGTTGGATGTCAAACTAATAGTGAGCGCCATTGTCCTACGGAAAAGGAAGCATGTGGCCGACGGGACTTGGACATGGCTTTGAGATACCAATACCTGTGTCACTGGGTATTTAAACACGTGGTACCACAAGAGTGCAAAGAAAACAAATATTGACTATCATATGATGGGGTTAGCGGGAGCATGAAGATTTGAGTGGAAACAATACGTGACAGCTGGTTTTGAGAGGATGAGGCTGTACATTAAGGCTGCAGTCTGGGTTCCACACCTCTCCCCGGGGTCTCATGGTTATCCAGAGCCCGGTGCAATGGCATATGATACGATAAGAGAGCCGCGGGAGCATGATTGGTCACGATAGCAGTGCAGGGCATGTGCGTTATATGCGAGGAAGTTACAACGACGGATAACATGGTGGATCACTTGATGTCGGAATGCACGGAGGGAAACGATTTGCGTCATGAATTGGGAATTTCATGCTTCCTGGCTGGCTTGGAAGGAGCATCAGCCAGGCAGCTAGTGGTACTTCTGGAGGGGCTGGGCGATGTCCCTAGCCAGGGTGCGTGCATAAATATAGAGGACTCCGTAGATCAGCTGCCAACCAAATGGAGAACAATCCACCTCGCTATGAATTCTACCGGCTACTAGCGGGTGCAGTTGCCATCCAGGTCTAGTTAACGGTTGTATCGAGAATGGTGTGTCCACCAACATTCTGGGACTTGCCCGCACCGCGTGGACCAGATAGTAGGGGACCAGATAGCGGGGAACCCACTAGACCTTGATTATTCTTGAACCCCCGGCACCACCTTACAGGCCATAAAAAGTTCGTGAGTGGAGATTATTGTGGCGTTCAAGCTTTTGTCGGACGCGGGTGACGCATGTGTGTATGGCGAGATTTGGACGAGCCGCCATGTGCCAAGCTCGGCTATAATTGTTCGCTTGGTGTCAGGAATGAGGAAAAATGTGTATAGGAATCAGTCAAGGGCATGGGATGGCTTATCAATTTATGCTTAGTCTTTTGATGGATCAGCTAGGTTCCTCAATTTGCATTGTTTGACAGAGTGATGGGCACCAAGTCCTTTCCGATCCAGGGAGTCTGGTTTCGGTTCATGCAAGTAGCATAAGTTCGTGAAAGCGTGTGGGGTCATCGTAGGGCCGAGCGGGCGGGTTCGTAGTGCAATGCACCACTCGCACGCTTCCACTACAAGGTGTTGGATGGAGTAGGGGTCTTGCATGCCATGCCATTCCAACTCCATTGCACACTCGCATGGTTTGTGTACTCCTGACCATTATCCACACGTCGCACAGTACGAGGGACTACCGGGAGTTTTTTTGTGTAACTGTTTTTGATCGCTAGCGGTCCCGTGGTATAAGAGGCAGGTTTGATTTGTCCGCATCTGAAGCATCGTAGGCATCATTCTTGACTCACGACTCAAAGAATGTAAAAAAACTGGTCTCGAGTAGAAGTTTGGTGGGTGAGGGGTAAAAAGGACCTCCTCACGGGAAAAACAGTTTGTTCTGCTTGAGTGTCAGATCGTTTTGTTGTAGGTTGTGAGAGGACCATGTTGCTGTACAGCATAAGAGGGTGAATTGATGGAGGGGTTGAGTAACAGAATATGGAAAGAACATCATTTCCGTTGAGCGTCGGTTCATGCCCAAGGGTCTCGAAAAAAAGCTACATCGCATTCTTGAGGCATGCTCCGTGGTTTGTTTTTTTTTTTGCGTAAGGTTTACTGCATTATGTCTATTTCAAGGATGGGAATACACAATGAGGATTTTTCTAAGTTTTGAGTCGGTAAAGACTTTTACCCTAGGGACTCGAAGGCTCTCTCGATGAGACAACCTGTGTCGCAAGCTCGAAGTCGCTCGGTGGCCCATTTTGTGTGAATTTTGGCATGATGTCTGTTTCAGGTTCAAGGTGTACGTATCAAAGAGTTTTCCAAGTCTGGATTTGGTCAAATTCTTGACCCTCGGAACTCGGAGGCTCCCCGAGGGAACATGCAGGGAGACCAACCTTCCATCCTTGAGGCGTGCTTGATGATATGTTTTATGTTCAATTTGTTGCATTGTGTCTATGTCTAGTCAAACTTGTGTGTGTCAAAGAGTTTTCAAGTTTCGAGCCGGTTGAAATTTTCACCCTCGGGACTCGGAGGCTCTCAGAAAGAGCCTACACAAAACCTCCATCGCACGCACAAGGCATTCTCGGTAGTCTATTTTGCATGGAATTTTTTGCTTTGTGCCAGGGAAGTGCTTATCGAGGAGTTTCATGTATTCTGAGATAGTCGAGTTTGGAGGCCTTGGATTGGAGTACGCTTTTGAAAGGGTGCGCAGACATATGTACCACACGTTCACAGGGTGCCCGTGTTTGGTCCCCTCCGTGACTTGCTATGTTTTGCCTCTTTCGGATGCGAATCGTGTGGATCAAAAGGGAAATCCCAGGCTGAGGGGCAATCAAATCCGTGTCTTGATGTGAAGGGACAACCGACGACTTTTTATCTACTCCATTTCCTCCCATGTCTGTACCAAACAATTTCTCGATTGCATTGAGGCATCTCACACTTTTATTGATGCCGACACAATTTCTCCCTCCCCCTTTTGGTCAAAGACCGGAGCCACTATTATGTGCACCACGTGTCACTCCCAGGCCGCCCTCCCAACGGCTTTCCTTCATGGATCTATCCCCAGCCTCCATGTCCCCTATCTTTGCGAGACCCTTCCCGTGGTCCGCCAACTCCAATGAGAGGTCGATAACATCAGCTGGAATCTATGCAGCAGGTTGAGGCAGCAGCGTTGTTGATGCAGCGTGCGGGCTTCCACGCTCGTTGCTTAAGTCTGCTGCCCCCTCAGTCTGCTGCTCTAGAGTCTAAGTCTGTGAGCTCTGGGTTTGTTACTCAGAGATGCGCGCGCCAGTGTTAGCGCCAGAAAGCAGCTGAAAACTGGAAGTGACTGATTAGCAATCAAGAAAGAACAACAATGGGAGACCCCTCCAAGTTCTAGCTCCCCCTCAGCTCTGTAGATCTTATTACTCAGATCACCAGCCAATCAGAAAATAGCTCTATTTTCAGGCTGGCAGGTTTTCTCGGTGAGGCCTGCCAGACGGCCGACAGCCCAAAACCCGGGCAACATCCGTTTTACCTGAAAACTGGACCATACCACAATACCGACGTTGTGAACACAGCCGTGCGGTCAGAAACAGCTAGAAAATTAGTAGCAAAGTGTTATGACTGCCTGAACCCAGGCAGTGCCTACGCTGGTCAAGTGTGCCAAACAGTGCCTCGCAATGTGAAATATGGACCCTAGGCAGAGCATGACGCTGTAGACACAACAGCATAGTCAGATCCAGCACCACAAGCACGCAGACGGCCTCTGCAGAGGCAGTGACCGCCGGCGGCTCGATTGCCAAGGAGGCCTGCCGATGGAGCTGAGGACGTTGACGTAGGGAGGCGGCTCCAGCGAACTGTGAGTAGGCCTCAGCGTGCGTTGGCTCCACCGAACGACAATCCAGCAGCGTCAAGTCTCGCCGTCAGTCATCTGCATGCCAATGTACACAAGCTGGGGGGACACAACAGAGTGCAATGAGAGGCGTGGAAAAACCAACACTCCCCCATGACTCACAGGCATAGTGCACATGGACGGGCAGCATGACATGCGACGGACAAACTCCCGCAGGGCACATGGATACAGAAGCGAGGACAAAGGATGCAACTCACGGACGCACGTCGACTGAACTCACAGCCTTCTTGAACGAGTCGCGCTTTAGTGCCTTGGTCAAGAAGTCGGCCAACTGTCGTGCTGTCTCAACCCACACAATGCTGATGCTGTCGTCATGCAACAACGAACGCACATAGTGATACTCAACATTGATGTGCTTTGTGCGTGTATGATGCGCGCCGTCATTGTCGACGATGGCCATGGCACTCTCATTGTCACAATGCAACGTGATGGACGCAACGGGTTGATGCAGCTCAGACAACAGACGACTCAGCCACACACTCTCACATGCGCCTGAACCAAGGGCTATGTACTCAGCCTCAACGATGCTACGTGCAATGCACCCCCGCTTGCCACTGCGCCAGGACACCGCTGTGCCGCCAACCAGAAAGATCCAACCTGTGCGGCTCTTACCATCTCGACTGCCGGCCCAGTCACCTGAACATGAGCCCTCGCCGTGGAGTCGAGACAACATAGCGAAGTACTCGGATTGCGGCCTCGAAGTGGAGGTGATGCGGTTCCTGAGAGAACTGAGCCAGGAGGTTGACGGTGAACGTGATGTCTGGACGCGTCATCGTCGCCAGGAACATCAGTGACCCGATGACGTGCAAATACGCAGTCACGTCCATTGTCTCCCCCATCACAGCTGGATCGGAGCTCTTGAGCATCGCCTGACCATCGGGCGACATGGGTGAGGATGCTCTTGGCACAAAGGACAAGTCCTCAGAGAAGCGTCCGGACAGGGTGCTGACGTAGGCAGCCTGGTGGACATGAAGTATGCCCGCGGAGCGATCATGCTCAAGCTCCATGCCCAGAAAGACCCGAGGTCCTTCATCTGGTAGGTGGCGTGTAGCAGGTCCTTGACCTGCTGGATGGCAGCCGCATCCAGTGATGTAATGAGCAGGTCGTCGACATAAACCAAGATGGCGACGAGTGTCTGACCTCGCGGGCTAATGAACAGCGCGGGATCGGCAGAGCTGCGAAGGAGGCCGCCGCTCAGAAACGTACGACTGATCACCGGGTTCTTGCAGTGCGGTGACTGCTTCAAGCCATAGAGGGCTTTCCGCAACTTCCAGACCTTGCCAGAGCCGTCGTCGAAGCCTGGAGGCTGCACCATGGAGAGCTCTTCGCCCTCCAGTGAGCCATGGAGGAAGCGTTGCTCACATCCATCTGATGTTGTTCTCACCCATGCTGTGCAACCAGGCTGAGTAATACCCGGCTAGTGGAGAACCGACCGACCGGTACGAAGATTTGGTCATAGTCGATCCCAGGTATCTGACCAAACCCCTTGGCCGTGAGATGGGCTTTGTACTTGTCCAAAGACCCGTCTGGCTTCCAGTTCTGCCGGAGTACCCACTTGGCATCGATAGCCTTGCGGCACGGGGGAAGGTCGACGAGCTCGTAGACGTGATGTTGCCGGATGGCAGCCAGCTCGTCAGCACACGCCGCTTCCCAGTGTGCGGCCTCAAGAGACGCCCGAGCCTCGCGCAGGGAGGCTAGGTCCTCTGGTCGCTCAATGGGGCGGACAGTGAGGGCATGCGCGTTTCGTGCCCCAAGTGGAATCTGCGTGAGTGTGGCCGTAACGTCATACCGTTGTTCCTGATGGAGCAGGGCGTAGCCCAGAGCCGACCCTGGATGTAGGTCCGCAATGACTGACAGTGTGGCCAAACCGAGTTCCTTGGTGCCGGGGTCCCCACTCACGATTGTGGGAGTGGAGCCACGTCTCCGAGGCAGTGGATCTGCATCTCCCCCAGGGGGTCGTGGGGTGAGAGGACGTGCAGTGATAGCCTAAGTGCTAACTGTTGGAACCCTGGGTCTGAGGCTCCCCCCTGGACCGCGTATGTAGCGAGCTGACACGGACGGGGAAGCCTGCTCTGAGGGGCCGACAGACGCGGATGGGGCGGCAGACACAGACGGGGTAGCCGACCCTGAGGGGCTGGCGGACACGGACGGGGCAGCCAGCCCTGAGGGGCTGGCGGACACGGACGGGGCAGTCGGCCCTGAGGGGCGGGCGGACACGGACGAGGCAGCCGGCCCTGAGGGGCTAGCGGACACGGGCGGGGCAGCCGGCCCTGAGGGACTGACGTCCACAGACGGGGAAGCCGGCCCTTAGGGGCCAGCGGACACGGGCGGGGTAGCCGGCCCCGAGGGGCTGGCGGACACAGACGGGGCAGCCGGCCCTGAGGGCCTGACGTCCACAAACGGGGAAGCAAGCCCTGAGGGGCTGGCTGCCACAAATGGGGAAGCCGGCCTTGAGGGGCTGGCAGCCACAGACGGGGAAGCCGGCCCTGAGGGGTTGGCGGACACGGACGGGGCGGCCGGCGAAAGTGGGTCCGTGGACGCAGGCGATGGACCACCTGGACGCGGGAAGACGGAGGACGGATTCACCAGTCCCCCATGCGATGGGAGGAACATCGACGCGCCTAAGCAAATGAGGTCGCGGGAAAACAAGTCCTCAAAGAAGAGGGCATCCCAGGACTCGACAATGCAATGGCGAGCGGGATCCCAAAATCGCCAGGCTTTTGACTGACGGGAGAAACCGAGGAAGGTGCATGGGCGACCGCGAGGTTCGAGCTTACCCCCCTGGTGCGGGGCAGGCAACCAGAAGATGGCGACGCAACCTCAGACACGGGCTGGACGCAAGTCGGCGCGTTCTCCACACCAATGTTGGTATGGGGTGGACTGACAAGGAATGTGTCCATGGGAAATCTGGCTCCAGACCCATGTCATGTAGGTCATAGCCTCGAAGTAGAAGCTGTCAGAGGCACCGGATTTGACCCGCATGGTACGGACGGCGTTGGTCATGGTGTGGTTCCACCGCTCAGAGACCCCATTCTGGACGGGCGTGTAAGACGCTGACGTCTCATGATGGACACCACGGGAGGCAAGGAAAAGAGTAGTCTTCCCCAGAAGCTCGCCCCCACGATCTGAGCGGAAGCGGCGGAGGGAGCGGCCACACTCGTGTTCAGCGCGGACAAGCCAATCCAGAATGGTGGGCACGACATCGCTTTTCTGCCGTAGGCAGAAAACCTAGCGATAGCGAGAGTACTCATCCATAAGGGTCAGAACATAACGACCGTGCTCACCGATAGACTCTGTTAGGAGAGGACCAATGACGTCAGAGTGGACGAGGTCGAGCTGGGCAGACGCTCGAGAGGCAGAGAGGGGGTAGGTGGAACGGTGCATCTTGCCCTAAGCGCAATCAATGCACTCAGTGGGACACACCAAAGGAAAGGAGGCTGAGTCAAGACCCGTGGCTAGTTGTGTGCGAAGCATGCTGTCAATAGCAGCAAATGGACGTGACAGAGGCGGCGATGCACGAGATGCGTGTGCTGTGGAGAAAATGTGCTGGTGACGAACACGTGGCCAGTGTCAGTCGACGAAGAGGAGACAGAGGGGGGAGCAGACAGGCGCGGTACATGCCACAAGTTGCCGCGGGCGGTGGCATGCAGGACGACACGACCGGACCGACGCAGCGACAGTGTCCACGCCACATGAATACAAAACTTCCATGCTCATGCGATCAAGGGAGGTGACAGACAGGAGGCTGAGCTCAAGGCCAGGGACAAAGAGAACATCAATCAAGAAGACATCACCCACAGGACCACGGAAACGAACGACGCCAACACCACGAATGGGCAAGACCTGACCAGATCCCGTCCGAACCCCGGTGACATCATTGACGGGACCAAGCACACTGAAGGCCTCGCGCGAGGCTGTCATGTGATGCGTAGCTCCGGAGTCGATGATCCAGGTCTCTGACGGATCCTGGATCGGAGAGGCAAGGTCGTTGACAGTCACATTGCAGTGGGCGAGCGACGCTGACGAAGTGGACGGAGGTGCAAACCGCGAGTACCAATCATCTAGCCAGGAAACATCATCTCGAAGAGGAGCAGGAGAAGAGAGGACGGCACAGGACGGGACAGGTTGAAATACAGGCCATGTGCGCAGCAATGACTCTGTCATGCAGGGCGGGGAGGAAGTGGCAACGACGCAACTCGCACTTCCGTGGGGAGGACGACGAGGAAGTCCGAGCTGGAAGGCGATGAACTGCTTCAGCTGGCGCTCGCCGATGGAGGATCCGACGGAGTATACTGACTGCGATGTGACGGTGCCAGAGTCGGGGAAGGGAGAGGAGGAAGCCAGTGATGGAGCAGCGGGTGCGGAAAGCTATGAAGGATGCTGAGATGGAGTCATCACGAGTGGCGTTGATGTGACAGGAACAACGGCGACTACAACGCTGGTGGTAAGGCGGCGCTCGCGCTGGCGACGCATGGTGGCGATGATACGAGCCTCGTCAGTCGGAAGTGGACACATGTACCATCCGTGTCCAGACTGGTCACAGTTATGGCAAACGAGGTTGGCGCTGCTAGATCCGCTGGTCTGTTGCTGAGTGCCCTTGTCCTTCTTGTCCTTCTTCTTCTTCTTGGTAGAGGAGGAGGCTGCTGCTGCTAGGACGACGATGGTCACTGATGCGAAGTTAGGAGCAGTGATGGCAGGAGCGGCAACGGTAGAGGAGGCGAGGGACTCCGTACGATGGATGTGTGACTCCTGACGAGCTTCCTCGATGCGGAGGAAGAGCTCGTATGCCCAGGGCATGAGAGTACCCTGGGCGGCCATCGCCTTGAGAACGTCCTGAGAGTAGTGGATGAAGACGTCGGAGAAGGAGTCGGTGGCGCCGCACTTGATGGTTAGGAGCACAGAGAGGGGGGGTGGCGTGGCGTCTCTAAGGCGACGGAGAAGGTCCTCTACACACTGCCAGTAGGAGGTGACCGTCTCGGTCTCCCCCATGCGAAGGGAGTTGAACTCCCGGAGCAGACGGCTAGTCTCAGCATCGTTGCATAGGCGATGAGGGCGAGTGAGTACGTGCCACGCTGCTGTTGGATCAGGGAGGACTCCGGTGATGAGGTCGCCGAGGAAGGGCTCAAGGGCAAGGCGTGAGGCTGGAGGGGCGACATGGACGAGAGCACGCACGGCGCGACTGGCATCGTGGACCTGGTGGACCTGGGTGGAGTCGAAGGGCAGAACGTAGTAGGGCCATAGGCCCTCACCCTGTGCCCAGATCCGGAAACTGAGTTCCCAGCTCCGGAACAGGTCGCCAGCTTGAAGCAGTGGCGGTGGGATTTCAAAGTCCTTTGGCCTGCAGCCGACACTCAAAGTGGGGCCTAGGACTGATGTCACCATCTGCTGTTGGCATAGGGTGTGTTGCTGTGCCAGGGACTGTGTCATAAAGGATAGGGCCAGGCTCGCGTATCCTGGCGGAGAAAACGACGCTTTCTGATGTTGGTGCGGTTGTTGCGGCGGAGGCTGCTGCTACAATGGTGGCAGCTGCTGCTGCCGCTGCTGCTGCGACTGCTGCGGCAATGGGGGTGGCAGCAGCTGTAGTGCCGCGAGCTATTGTTTCAGAGCTACGAGCTACTGTTGAAGAGCGGCGAGCGGATCTGTCGAGGCAGAAGGACTGACAACAGATTGTGCAGGGTGACGCTGATGCTAATGCTCCTCCTGCTCTTACTGCTAATGCTACTGCTACTACTACTACTGCTGTTGCTACTGCTGCTACTGTAGTAGTTGCTGCTGCTGCTACTACAGCTGTTGTAGGAAACAGGGACAAGCCCCCCCCATCAGAGGAGGACCCCTCCTCGCTAGGACTTGTGGGCATGTTTTTAGGCGCCTCCTTTTTTGTCTTTGTGCTGGTGACGTCAGTAGTGACATTAGTGGTGTTGTCAGCCTGAAAGGGTTGCTTTCAGTTAATCTTGTTTAGAATCTGCAAGATTGCCTTTTTTTGGTTGATGACATCAGCAGTGACGTTAGCTGAACGGCTGCTGACGTTAGCAGCGGCTGTTGTGAAGGCCTCTGCTGCTGCAAATGCGGCTACTGTTGTTGAAGCAGCTGTTTCTGCTGCTGCTGTTGTTTCTGTTGATGCACCAGTTGCTGCTGCTGCTACTGTTGCGAGCTGCTGTAGCAACTAAGGTAGCTGTTGACGGGGTGGGGGATTTTCTTTGGTTTTTTTTTTCTCTTTCTGCTCAGCGACCATGCTGCTCGCTATGGGCAGCGAGCAACGAGCAATGGGCTCGCTGCTCGCTGCCAGCAGCCTACTGCTCGCAGCGAGCAGCGAGCTCGCTGCTCCTTATGAGCTGCGGGTAGCAGGCAACAGCAGCTTGGAACTGCTGCTGCTACAGCCGGTTGCTGCTGTTGCTGCTGCAGGCCACCGCTGCTGCTTGTCGCTACGGGTTGCTACTGCTGCAAGCTGTTGATGCTGAAAGCTGCTACTGCTGCACACAACTACGGCTTGCTGCTGCTGCCACTGCTCGCTGCAATTGCCTGCCGCTGATGCTACTGCAGGCTACTACTGCTACTTGCTGGTGCCAGTCACTACACCTGGGTGACGTGCGTCATCATCCGTTGATGTCAGATGTGGCCTACCGCTCACCTCCTCGCGTCAAGCGTGCGGTCAGTGCTGCCGGGAAACTCCGGCAGCATTTCCACTGGCCCACTGGCCGTGGGAAACTACCTGACGCCGCCACAAGGCAGGTCAATGCTGTCGGAAAAAATCCGGTAGCATTTCCCCTGCACTGGCACATATGGGGGTCCGCCTGCATTGTGTGGCACCTGTATGCCAGTCTTCTGCTGTTGCTGCTACGCTCTTGCTTTGATACAAGCTGGAATCTATGCAGTACGTTGAGGCAACAGCGTTGTTGATGTAGCGTGCGGGCTTCCACGCTCATTGCTTAAGTCTGTTGCCCCCTCAGTCTGCTGTTCTAGAGTCTAAGTCTGTGTGCTCTGGGTTTGTTATTGAGAGATGCGCGCGCCAGTGTTAGCGCCAGAAAGCAGCTGAAAACTGGAAGTGACTGATTAGCAATCAAGAATCAAGAACAACAATGGGAGACCCCTCCAAGTTCTAGCTCTCCTCCAGCTCTGTAGAGCTTGTTACTCAGATCACCAACCAATCAGAAAATAGCTCTATTTTCAGGCTGGCAGGTTTTCTCGGTGAGGCCTGCCAGACGGCCGACAGCCCAAAACCCGGGCGTCCTCCGCTTTGCCTGAAAACTGGACCATGTCATAATACCGACGCTGCGAACGCAGCTGTGCTGTCAAAAACAGCTAGAAAAATAGTAGCAAAGAGTTATGACTGCCCGAACCGAGGTAGTGCCTACGTTGGTTCAGCGTGCCAAACAGTGCCCCGCAATGTGAAATATGGACCCTGGCCAGAGCATGACGCTGTAGACACAACAACACAGTCAGATCTAGCACCACAAGCACGCAGATGGCCTCTGTAGAGGCAGTGACCGCCGGCGGCTCGATCGCCAAGGAGGCTTGCCGATGGAGCTGAGCATGTTGACGTAGGGAGGAGGCTCCAACGAACTACGAGTAGGCCTCAGCGTGCGTCGGCTCTACCGGACGACACTCCATCGGTGTCAAGTCTCACCGTCAGTCAGCTGCATGCCAATGTACACAAGCCGGGAGGACACAACAGAGTACAATGAGAGACGCGGAAAAACCAACAACATCAAACTTCCCAAACTTCATACCACATCCCACCTAACATCCTCTCTCGACTTGTACGTCACCACTCTCTATCTTTCCAACAACCTTTATCTCCTCTCCGCTCCATGCCCCCAATCTGCCCTCGTCACCTCCTTCTATCCAACTTGCTCGTCACATCTCACCCTCCCATCCTCCACCAGCATCTTTTTCATCGTAACTCTGCCGCCCTCCAATGCGTCTCTTCCATAAACATGGTTATCGGTCTCCCCTCTCTTCCATCCATTCGTAGACTCATGCCCCTACTTATCCCTTGTGTACCCAGAACAAGATCAAAGAAACCAAGCATCCTGCTTATTGCTTGTGTATCCCAAAGCCTCTTTTTTGGTCCACCTCAGCCTTGTTGGTCCCATTCATCCCACCTCAATACAAGGTCCTACTTCCTCTATGTTGTTGATAGCTTTACTCGCTCTCGCTCCGGTCTCTTGCCTGGCTCCCGATCCACTGGAAATGGTGTTTTACTCACATGGACGAGCCACAACTCGCACGCTTCGGTCGTGCCATCCTCCATCTTTGCTTTGGTCATGGGGGCGAGTTTCTCTCTGCTCTCCTCTCAGATAGTTGCAACCTCCATGGCGTGGAAGAGGACCTACCGTCACCCCATGTCCGGGGTGAATCTCCGAGAGGTGCAATACGCAGACAACGGATGGGGCCCGTCGGGCAAGAAGCGTGGTGCTGGGAGGCCGAAGTCCAAGCGCAAGGATCGGTACGAGCGTCGCAAGAGGGACCGCATCTGCAGCCATTGCGGGCTTGCCGGACATGGCCCGCAGAAATGCACCAACCATGTGCTCTCTCGCTAGCAGCTCGTGCGAGAAAGCTTGTCTGGGGACGCGGAGTACGAGGTGATGGTGGACGATAACGTGGACGTGAGGACATGGCTTCTGCGACAGTAGCAACACCAGCATCCACGTCTGGTGCTGACGGGGATGGTGGTGATGCAGCGGATGAGGTTGTCGTGGCTGCAACAACAGCCACGACAGGTCCAAGTGGTGATGCAGCAGGTGAGGCAGATGCAACTACCGCAGCGGCCACGGCAAGTGAAACTGGTGATGCAGGTGGTGAGGCAGCAGCAGCAGCAAGCACAACACATGATGACGCAGATGAAAGTGAAGGACCGGGTGAAGCCGCAGACCCCGCATTCTCATCCCAAGTTGACAACCCTGGGAGTCCAGCGGGCCCAGCAAGGAACGCAACGGAGAATGATCCCTCCTCGTCATAGTGGACAGATGAGGACAGTGCCTCGGACAATGAGACAACATAGATGGAAGAGTGGGAGTCAAACGATGGCTCCTCCCACTCGGTCTCTTCAGGAGACGACGAACGAACGCAACGCAAACGGAGGCGCAGAGGCCGTTCTGTGTGAAAAAAGGTAATTTTGTAATCTGTGTCATGCATTCATGGTCCATGGTGAATAACATTTCACTTCAGCAACCTCAAGTTTGTTTTGTTTGCTCTTGGTATTCTGTGCAGGTGATGCAGATCCATGTCCCGCTGAAGACGGTGGTCAAGAGGCAACCAAGGCTCAAAGTGCACCGGCACATGGTCAGATCACATGTGGCCGACGACACGGGATGTGCGGTGAAGGATGTTGAAGTCATGTGTTCCAAGATTGCTAGTCTCAACCTAGGGAAGAGAGAGGTGGAGGAGGCCAGATATCAAGTGGCCAACCCATGCACGGGCATGTGTGCGTCCCCCTTTGGGAAAGACTTCCATGATGCATGCCTACAGTTCAGTGAAGGTGCAGAGTGCCCTGCTTGTGAAGTCATTTGTTTTGTGCACGGATTACCCGTGTACGTTCAGTTGTGGATCAGTACATGTGACTTAGCGCCTCTGTCTTATTGGGCTTGATGATTTCAAATATTCTGACAATGTCATTTGACTTCTCCACTCGCTCTTGCGTTTGCTGCTCCTGGTCACTAATTACAAACAAGCTAACCTTGGTCATTCACAGTACATTCCTTTCGTTTGTTCTTCAGCCACTACCAGGTAGTACACTGTCCACCATAGTTTGAAGTCGGTGTTGCTAAGAGTGAATGCACTACGCAGGCCACACTAAAACAAGTTAGTCATTAAGTGTGTACATGCGGCTATCCGCCACACAGAGGGCTTCCATGAGACAAACCACAGGCCTCCATGAGGCATGCACAGTGGTGAACAAGTGCATAAACCCGTTCATACATTTACCACATGTCCACTATATGAAGGGTTACAGTTGGAATGATAGAAAATGAGTGGACACACCGGCAATTTACTCGTGCATACCTATGACGCAGGACCACCCCCTGCCACACTAAGGGCTCATGACCGCTATCTGGCACTCAGAGGCCTCCAATGAGATTTAATCAGTGGTCAAATACTTCAATAAATAGTACAAAAAGTACCACATGTCCTCTACCCCAGTAATCTTTGATTTCGATATTAATATATTTTTGGCTAATCGGAATTCGTCGAAAACGAACTTTCATGGAATTTCAACGTACCGCCTAAATAATTCCAGAGATAAATCGTCGAATTTAATGTAACACTGCCATTTTTTTTGCAATTTTTTTGTGCTTGGGTCCATCCACACTTGTATCTTGTTCACGTAGTCATTTTTTTCTATGTGTAGGAAATGCTAGATCGGGCTCAGATGCAGTGGATGCGCGACAGTCCAAGTCGCGTGGACCGTCGCGCATCCATAGTGACACATGCGTGGATTTTCTCGCTAAGCGAGCAAGTCCATGTACGGTGCCTGCTGGATCGCTTAGTCGCGCGATCCCGCAGGCGTCGTACGTAAGGCGCTTGCAAATAGGATGTTCAAAATGACAGAACACCCCCAGTCGTCGAAACAAAAAAAACTTACATACCCCCCTGATCTTTGAATTCGCAGGTCTCATGATTCATAACTACGTGATCCTTAAATTAGACTAGATTTTTATTTTTTGAATTAATCTGGTGTTCATATTTCATCGAGTTCGTGGAATTATGGACCCTTGAATTCGAAGACTGGCCCAGCTCACTCGCGGGGTGCTCCAATGTTTCGACGTCGCGCGTACAAGAGCTGCCGGTTGTCTCGCGAGCGCGGTCGCTGACAACGCTGACATGGACATTCGAGCACTCAAAAAGTTAAAAAAAATTCCCCTTATCGTCCACATCGTGGAGCGGGCCTGTACACACATGTTTTTAATTCGGGCAGTTCGACCTCAGGGCCCTGTTTGACACAGTGGTTCCATAAGGCAGCCAGTTTTGCTCCTTTGTCAACCAAGCGGCCCTGAAGGCCGATCTCACCAACGGCGGAGCCCTGCCGTTTAGTGTCAGCGACAACAGGGCCTTTCGAGCGACTCCTGCTTGTCAAAATCGCGATCCGACGAAGTCGACAATTGTCACAAGCCCTAAGGTTCTGCGTTGACGAGACCCGTTTAACTATATGGTGTGCAGCAGTCATTCGCGAAGATAGGTTTGATTGTAAAACGTCATGTATTTTGTGGGTTTGCATCTCTAATTCACATTTGTTTTCGTTATAGTTTTTGTTTTCTATAACTAGCCTCGATTGCATTACCGATATGCCGACACATGCAGCGAGCCAAGCGCTTATCATGGCGAGGAGTCCCCAACCGGCAGGACAACCGGCAATCTCGAGTAGCGAGAGTTGCCGGCAGGCCCTCGTGCTGGTCGGTGCCGAAATGCGGGCTCGCTCGCTGATGGATGCGGCAATGCGGGTCCTCACGTTGGGTTACATGCTAAACCCAGGCCCCCGGATCAATATAACCTTTTAATTCTGGCCACTCCATTTCGGTGTCAACATAAGACAAAGCAGGAATATAATTGTTATGTGAACCCCATAATTCGAACATCATTGGAGGTTTTTTTTTAGTGTTCCAATTATTTCATTGAACGAAATAACGTAGCCAATTCGACAAACTAGAAAACCATTAAATTTGAATTCAAAGATCAGGGGGGTACCCCATTCGTCGAAATTAAGAGTCCACCCCCGTGTTTTCGTCGAATTTAACCGTTCACCCAAATGAATTTCGGACCTCAGAAAAGGTGATCGAATTAATTATGGATCAAGTCACTCGTCGAAATCAATGATCACTTGGGTATCTGGCACACTTGGAGGACCAAAGGAGAAAGTTGTACTAGACACGGCCTGCATACATTCAAATGTACAGATCACGCATGCCCACTCTCTGCCTCACTAAGGGTTGGATGGCTATGTATATAGCCAGGGCTGCCACGGATCATGAGTGTTGGGTGGACGCGGAGAGGACATACGCATGCCCAGGATCCAAACCATGGTTTCTGGTTCAGGAGGTGTGGATGTCCACGATGGCATCCTGTTTCGCGTTACCCATTCGTCGAACTCAGCCTTGATCACCATCAAGGCTGAGTTCGACGGCCCATGAAGCAGCGGCCTCCCGTGGATGCAACATGGCAGCTCTCCGCAACGCTGCTTCTCAACCCACGCACCAACTTGATCCCATCGGCGCGGCCCATTCGGAACCTCACTAGTGTTGTCGTCGATAGCCACGGCTGTGCGATCGTTTAGCTGTACCTATGGCGAGGTAGGTAGACGTAGCCGTCCACATTTTATGTGGCGCGCGGTCCCCGCATGCGGGAACCATGGCTCGGCGCACCAACGAGTTTCACAGGTGGATCGTAACAAACCGAACGATTTGCGATGGTTTACCGTAGAATGTACGTCGCAATAAGGGCGAGGCACACGACGCACGACGTTGTGGACCGAACGACCGGACGTCCAGACGCGGACTGTAGGTTTGAGCTTTGTCCCTTGTTCGACGTACTACTTTTCGGTTCAACGATGTTTTCCAATGTTTACGCACTGAAGTTTGCTTGGTAATAATATAATAAGTTGCACAGGATGGATGGTGCTCGAAATAGGGGGGTGAGCGGCGCAAGATCATTGGACACTTAGGAGGGTCGCGTATTCACCAGACCAATGCTAGCACATAATGACAACGATGCCAAGTCAGGGTGGAATCTGGTAAATGTGTGATCTATTGGCATTGTAGACTGCCACGTTGTCCTTGGTGCGCGAGGTTACGTTGGGGTTCTGTTTCAATGCTGGTATTACATCGGCTCCCATATGGTTTTTGGCATGGTGGACATCCAAAGCATTCGTTTTAAACAGTGGCCCTCAAAAGCATTTTTGACATTTCGTGGACGTTATAGTTGTTTTTCTTTCAAAGTGGCCCTCCTAATCAGAATGTGCGAAAACTTGGTACGACGTCCATTAGTTGTGAGGACAGTGGGTATGCGGCAAGTGTACCCTGGCCCATAGAACCTGGACAAGCGAAGAGTCTTCCTGAATTGACGCCAAGATGAGACCATTAGGAATTGCATCCACTCGTGCCCCAAACTCTTAGAACCCATAAAACTCCTCTTCCTCATGTACCAGGCCTATGTTCCCAACCAACCCACACACCCAATTGATCGCCAGCTTTGTCCCTTCGAACCCCTTACTGACAACTCATGGATGGTGATTTTCTCAAACCTCTCCCACATCATCCGAAAAGAAGCATTGACGTCTTATTGCCTACAGTTACAAATAAACCAAGAAATCGTGTATCCGCATATTCCTTGATTCATATTTCTTTTGACCTGACGGAATTTACAAATCCTTGGTCTGAGGACGAAGTCAGATTTTTCGCTTCTCTTTGTTTAAACGGCAAACTTTTCCGAGGAGCCGCATTTTCTACGTGCATATGTAGTGTCTGTCGAGTAAGAAAAGCCTCAACTGCTGATGTTGAAGTTCAGTTGACATGGAAGTAATATGGCGACAAATTTCCTCTTCCATGCCACATGGCTCCTCGAGCTCTAAATTGTGCATGCTCAAAGAAAAAAACAAATGAGGAGGAATTTTGCCGATATTGTGCGATTTTTGGAGTCCGACAAGAGAGAAGAAGGAACGGGATCAAGTATTCTGTTCGAAGGCTCTCAAGTCGTCGGGAACACTCGCCTCCACCTGCTCGCTCGCCTAATGTGGCTGCGTGGTCTTTTCCAGTATACGTAACTGGAATCTATTCTATGGAAAAACTCTCAGTTTTTCTTGTGGCTCATACTCGCCCGTTTTTAAAGAGCCATGCCGAGATCACGTCATCTGGCATGATCACCGCCAAAGGTAGTCTCTCGGTGTTTTTTATCATAGAGAATAAGGGCCTCAGATGGTGATCACGGGAAAAATCCCTACATGTGCCCCTTCCCAACCAAACTTCGTCCTTTCGGAGTCGGGTTCATTACCCTTTCTTGATGTCATGCCGAGGTTGCCCCCCTGATGCCGTCCGTTACGACCACTGGCCTGAAAAGAAAACGTAATAGGCTGTGCTTCAGGGACGAGCGATAGGCTTCGAAACGACTCCCCCAGCATGGATTCTCTGCCTACTGGGTAAGAATGCCAGATTGCTTGCAGGAATTTTAGATTTGGCACATGGATGCTGACACGATACATGTCCGAGACCCGTCGTGGACGGGTCGATATGAGACGCGTCCACGCAAGAGCGTCCAAACACCAGCGAGGGCAAACGAAAGAATCTTGGAGAAGAGAGTACTGCCAGCAAGTGTTCCGCTCGTTGATTGGTCGACACTACGAATACCTCACAGCATCTTGGAACATCTGACAATTGGTTCTGAATCTTGCCGCTGACGACGGAAACTGCCAGGGGTTGTCGTCATGCACTTACAAGGATATTTCGTCGCTAGTGCACCTGCAATGAAACATACGAAGCATCCCTCACATTCATCGCAGGAAAAAAAGAAGCACTTCATCACATGCAATGAAAGAGCTCACAAGACAATTACAACTCTGTTCGTAGACACTTGAGACTCGGGCGTAGACGAAAACCAGAAAGCATTTCATTAAGCTGCATCTATGGACAGCTGTAAGCATTACAAGCAGCCAACGGACATCTGATCAGTTTTCAAGATGGTTCAACCACGTAGAAAAATCAAGAATACCTCTAAGAATTATTTCCACTTAATTACATGACAAGAAAAATATTTAAATAATATAAAAATATGAGAATCATTAAAATATGTCAGATTTCACATGTGAAAATTTAAGATTAACGTCTATTAAAGGAATAGGTAAAGCGAAAACTGAAATTCTTTAACATTGAACGGCAATTTTGTACAAGCTATTATGAAATTTCAACTTAAAAGTTAAGAATGCAACCCCATGTAGTTCTAAAGTTAGTTCCAAATTTATATTGGCACGTCATGCACATGTCTTACTCCATCAAATTCCACTCATTAAGTGCAAAATGAACTAATATCAATCGTAAACTACATTTTATACCCTTATGTTGAATCCATTATCCTATAAAGAAAGCATCTGACAACCATCAATATGGGATGTATGATACATCTTATTCAGATGTAAAACATTTGCTTTGATTTGGGAGAGCGACCTATTGTCTCGTCCATTTCAATTTCATAAAATTGGATTCAATTTTATTGTTACCTTAAAAAATCTTCTGGAAATTGCTTCCATAGTTTCATACAACAATGAAATCATACAACCTCATCCATAATATCAAAGTTTGTAGGTGAATAATTAGAAAACGTAAAATCAAGAAAATTATGAAATCATGCACATCAACTTATTCAAATAAAATGAAACATTAGATGTATTACATTTGAAAACACTTCCCTACACCGATAACTCAACAAATAATAAGGAAGAAAATACTGTCAATGTTACAAGATGCGTAGTGTGGACATGCCATTTTGTATTTGAAGTAAAAAACATTTGTAAGCGCAGGGTTCTTCAATACATATAGAATATTTTTTCATCAAGTCGAAGGGGGTTTAAAAACTATCCTAAATTCTAAAGGGAACTAACTTGGAAACGTACGTGTGAGGCTCAGCAGTTAAAAGAAAGCAACTTAAAACCGTAAATGTGAAATGGTGCCAGATTTGATTACAAACTGATAATAAGATAAATAGATTTGTATTTGAAGTCGAAAACCCTAAAAAAGTGCTCATAGCTAAACCAATAACCGCGTGAGAGAGCCTTGACCACCTATGGTTTACTCAAATTCTTACCCCCATAGGAAACATTTAAAACCACATTGATATGGCATGAAGAGGTTGAATATAAATATACACTTTTTTCAATTTAACCCATAGGTACCATGGTAGTGGTAGGAGTGAGTTTTCTTTAGCTCCATGGGATCTTGTAGGGTCATCTTCCCGAATCAGTTAAACAAGCACCTTGGCATTCAAAAGACAACCTCAAACCATTGAAAAACTTGTACATGAGAGCTAATAGGAGCTCGTGATTTCATGTGCATGGAAAGGTAACATACATAAACCATGTGTCGCACCAGAATGATAATTTCCACCCCATTTACACTCGCATTTCTACTAGTAGTTGGGTCCTATTTGATGCCTTTTCAAGCAAGAATTAATGTTAAAGAATTAAAATGAATAAGAAACCGATCGAATGTTTCCCCAAAAATATTCAAGCAAATTGCAAGGTAATAATCCACCACAAAACGTTTCTAATAATGTAATACGAAAAAAAACGTTGTTATTTGTATGCATTATCTTTATAAACGTGAAGATGGAAGAATCATGACAAAACGCAAGAGCCAACTTCCATAAGTTCATTTTAGGTGTAACTACGCATATATGTGTTTCTTTATTCTTCTCTTCCACCTTATTCATACAAATGAATGCTCAAGATGTCATGTATACAAATCAAACCCAAAATTGGTGAATCATAAAATTATTATAACGTTGCTAATTTGAAGATAAGGTATGGATTTTAATGAGATAGATAATTTATAATATTTCATAGAAAGCTTATGTGTGAAAAATGGAAACAAAAGAAATCATTTCAATAGAAAAAGTAAAAAAAGACATGTTAATAATGAACTTCAAATATTAAAACCGGAATTCCATTAAAATGAAGTTAATGATGGTGCAAAATACGAAATACAATATCTCTATAGGAAAAATCATAAATTTGAGTCCTTAAAACTCAAAGGATCATTTGAGAGGATAGAATAAGTTCATTAGTCATAAACTTTGATTTTGGTAAATGTTTTATAATTATGTTATTTTTTATGTTATAATTTGTGTGCATGAAAATGCTGTCATCGTCTTCATGTGTATGTATACATATATTTGTTAGAAAAAATTGTAAGTTATATTTACAAAAGGAGATGAAAAATCTCTTTCTTCACATAATTTAGCATGTGAAATCGAATAAATGGTGTAAATTTGGTAAAGAAAAATAACGTGACTTGTTGTTTCTTTGATTTGTTAACTGTATATTCTAGCATGATTGATTACATCATGATCAAAATCACATGTTGATGTACATAAAGGAAGGATTTGTTCATGTTGGTTGAATGAGGAATTGCATCTTTCTTACCTATGTGGATTTTGGAATCATTTTATTGTAAAAAATCTATAACACGTAGATGTGAGAAAAAATAAGACATGTGTTATTCCACTATTACAAATATTTCAATAATCACATGAAGCATAGGGTTGTAGTTTTATAAATGTAACGTAACGATCCCTAAGAATAAAATATTTCATAATTTAAGAAAGGATTAAGTTTTCATTTTTACTAAAGTCTTCTATTTTGCTTTTGAGATACTGAAAGTGTGATCTCGAATTAGAAAGATGAAGATGAATGTGATCATTTTATTCTTCCATTTATGAACAAATTAACAAGAATTATGAATGATTACACTATGTATGATATTTAACTTTAAGAATTTTTAGAATACATCTTTAATTTACTTTTTAAGATATCCGGAACAGGAATTGATAAACTCATTGTATGCCCTCAAGAGAAAGACGTTTCCTTTATGTTTTAAGATCTTTGGGTGCCCAATGACCATGCCTTGTTCACTTGGTTCTGAAATGTATGAAAGGACATGTGTTGCTTTGAATCGTGTGTAAAGTCTAAGTATTGTGGAAGAGATATCATGAATAGAAATAAATTAAGGATACGCTTTAATCAAAACTTTTTTACTTGAGGTGCAATGATTGACTAAGTTGTTAAGGCCGTCAAGGCACAGGGTTGGGCACATCTACCATCTCAACCATGAAAGATGTTTAAGATGTCAAGGTGTCCTTGTCACAGGCTAGTAGGCATTGCCAGGCATATTTTAGCCTGAGAGGGATTGGCTATCTTTTGGGGTTGCGGAACATGTTAGCCTTACAAGGATCCCTAAGGGATCTCCAGCATCATCCTCCACTTTGTTTAGCGTGCAAGTGCCAGGCTTACGAGGGTCTCAAAGGGATCTGTAGTAACATCTTAGTCATAGGTGCTCTTTTGCTAAGGCATGGAGACTTGTTCGTGGTGTGGAGATATAGTTTTTAAGTTTGTATCAGAGATATTATGAAGTTATAAAACCTTTTTTTACACTTGAGGTTGTTAGGTTGTGCACATGAATATGAAGCTTCTTTATGGTGGCTTATACTTATTGCCACCTCTACTTTACTCAAACAAGCTCCCATTGAGTGGAAGCTTCCTTCAATTATGGGATTTGATCTACACATTTACTACATTTAGGGGATAGTTCCTATTTGAGGAAGGTTCAATAGGCCTTTAAGTGAAACTTCATATGAATGCTACTTTCTTATGAGGCAGTTTTGTTAAGATTATTTATGTTACAATGGTATAATATCTAGTTAAAACATTATGATCCACCTAGAGCTTGCATATAATTGAACTATGAAGTTAAAATCGTTTGAGCTTCATGCATGATTAAGGTGATGCCATGTAGGCCTATTATTCAAGTTGCATGTTGTGTGTCCAATGATCAACATGCCCTCATGACTGTAGTGCTTGTGTGGTACTATGCAAGTCTTTACTTCTAGAAGCATGTGCTTGCATCATTTGCATGCATGTATAGAAGGCATTTTCACACCCTCTAGGCGTGCTCACATGAGAATATTCGGTACATCTATGTAGAGACACATAATGAAATTGTATTAGTTAGGTTCACAAAAGAATTAAAAAAATTCCTTAAAAGACTAATTTTAGTGCTATTTGTAGTGTTGTTAAGCTGTAAATGAGTAAGTTGATTCATTAGTAGAACAGTAACAAATTTATGCTCTTAACGGAAATCACATGTAAGAGAACTTCTGATCACCATCATGTGATTATTTTCTTATGTAAATTCGATGAAATTGGGTGATTATTGGTTGATTTGAAATTAAAATAAAAATTATTTATTTTCATATTGATAATATTTTAATATGAACTTTTATGGATCTTTCAACTAATTGATTGACACAATAGAACTTGTTTTCATGATTGTTGATAGAATGTCTGAAACCCACATATAGTTTTGAACCATGTGAAAGGGATTAATCATTTTGTGATGATATCAATCCTTTGTAATTTAAAATTCTTGATTGAATTGTTTTATAGTTAAAAAAAATGGTTATGATGAGTTTTTTGGTTAATCTATGGGAATAATTAAGTGTAAAATATGAATCATTTATCATGAAGTTTAAATTATGGTAGGAATATGAACAAGAATTGGCATAAAATTGCTAGAAGTTAGCAGTAAGAGTGTTTTGATATCTTTATCACGTTGTTTCAAACATTATATGTTTTCCATAGGATACGCTATGTTTTATAATTTGAATAAATTAAAAGGGATTAGTTAGTCATAAAAGTTTTACCAGTGAAGCTTTAGTTCAGGTCTACAACGTGATGAGACAAAACATGAAAAATGAGGAGTTTTTTAACACATTAAAAATACATACGTGTAAATTCTATTTTAGAATTTTAATAAATAATAGAAATTTGTGTTTCTTTTTCTTAATGAAAAGGTTTTTTTAATAAGGGTTTGTGATGTTTTGGAAATGGTTTCAGAATTACCCAATTAGTGATCATTTTCCATGTCATTTTTTATCTTACAAAGTGAAAACAACCTTGCCTTATTTTTTACCTCAAGTGGTATGTAATTTTCATGTATTCCATCACATATTTAAGGGTTTAAGGACTATATTTTTTCCAAGAAATATTGAGTTTACATGGTATTGAAATGAATTTCAGTTATGTGAGTTTTATGCGTTCACTCTTAGTAACCTGGACGGAATATTGCTAGGTCAGGTCTACATTGTCGGGCGCTTTCTTGGCGATGCTAGATGATGCCGATGTTGCATGTTGGGACAGCCGTCTGTTGACATTCCTCAGGGTATCGAGACCGTACCGATTTACTTGCTAGAGGGCCTACGCGTCTCAACCTTTGATTAAACGGAGAGCCAACTGGCAGCGGTCGCCATAAGTTGCCTCGTGACAAAGTCCAAATCACGTGATTAATTTCGGCCCTTCGATCAGCCGAGGGGCGAGTATAGGTGCGACAAAGTTGCTCCTTGTCTCGCTGGTCGTTTGCAACTGGGACAAACCCGCCGGCAGGTGGAAGCAAGCCAATCGGGCCTCCCCGCCGGCGCCACGGGTACACCAGCTTGCCACGCACTTGCAGTTGGATAGAAGAACTGGCTTTTCACCGTCCATCCCCAATGCTCACAGTAGAAATAAAAACTTTTCTGCGGGATCTGGGCCGCAGGTGGGAATTGGTGAATATGAGTGAATACGGGTGAAACCGTTTCGCTCACCCACGCACGTCCGCGACGATCCTTTTTGCCTTGTCTTGCGTGATGAAACAGAGGACGCAGTGTGTCCAAGGGTTGAGTGGGTTGACGAAGTGGGTTCAACGTCACTCACCCATTCCCACCTGCGGCCCTGTTGTCCACGCTGGCCCAATCCATCTGGACAAGCCGGTTAGAGGCGTGGTTGTCAGAGCCATCGGTTTCACCTGTAGGGACGCGTCGCGAAGAGCCCAGTGGAGGTTGGTCCGAAATGGAGCCAAACTAGCCCCCCCTGATTCTATTTCAAGACCTGCGAATGGATGAGCCCGGTTCGACTCATCAGATAGCGCCGTTCGTTACACGTACCAACTGGTCGCCTCGAGAAACAGCCGGTTCTTTGAACCTTTCCAGAATTCTCCCAGAGACCCGATCCCGATTCCTTCGCCCGAGTCGGACTTGCGACACCGAATCACGTGAAGGCTGCTCGACAACACGTCTTCAACAGGATTAGTGCCAACATTACCATCAACCTGCCCAAAGAGAAATAGACTGGGAAATCGAGTTATGTGGGCTTCAACCGGGAACATCTACATAGGTTTGTTCCCGACTAAAAAAATGGAAATCGATTCAGTAGCCAATATGACTCTCAGAAAATTACGAATACAAACCAATTTGAAGTCAACTGTAACACATGGAAATTGAGTGAATTTTTTTTTCAAAGTAATAATGATTATTATGGTGTAAAATCATGTACAACATTATTAGGAAATCACTACCCAAGAGATTACTCTGATTCGTTTGAAGTAATGGAAGATGTAAGCGAAGTACAGGGATTCAAAGGAATCACGAATCATCATTAAATTAGCGTGAGAAAAATAAAAATTAATCACTAATGGTGAAAACAAACTTTCAAGTACACCAAGAGCTTTCGATCACAGAACTTACATAATCGTCTCAAGATTCAAAATTCGATAGGAGACACTACCGTAATTGTAACAGGTCAAGACTAGATTAGCTTTTTTCACATTGAATGAATACATCAGGCAAATTTCAAAGTGAAAAGGTGAAACAGTATTTAAATGCACAGCCGCGAATGCATGCATGTGAAGGCTGCAACATAAACGTGGAAAAGATAAAGTCCATGACAAAAACCTCCCAAAAATAATATATGGGGATAGAAGACAGCCCACCATAAGTGAAAAGACAACAAGAGGAGCAAAAAATAAAGCATGAGGGTCGTAATATGGCGTTCAATGATGGGCCTCGCCCATATTACATGCAACAAAATAGCATAAGGAGTGACAAGACTTGCGTTACATGTGAAAAAAATGAGCCATTCGAATAATAATAATTAAAGCACATTGTGGAGATGATGCAATGGGTTAATAACAACGAGGTCGACGAGTATGACATATCCATAGCAACAAGCACCTTTGTGGTTTCGAAGAGGGCCACGGGGCATATTACCCTCGCCCTTAAAAGATGTTTTAGATTGATGTTTTATCATAAGGATTAAAAAATATCTGAATTTTGGGAAGTTATTATTTTTTCCATATCTCTTCTCATGAAACCACTAGTAACTATATAAAGAAGTTAAAACATTTGAGTCAAATGCTTACGATATAATGCGTAATGTACAATAAACCTTCTCCATTTTTAACAAATCAACGACTATTCGTTACTCAATAGCACAATTGTTTTTAAACACAAGTAATTATGCACTTTTAAATAAATTTCATCACATTAAAAGAGAGAAAAAACATGATTGTGTGTTTAGATGGGTTTTCTTCGTGTAAGGATACCAAATAACCAATTTTACATAACATTGATTCTTCATTTGAACATAAATAGGTGTATGATGAATTGGTAAATCTTCAAGAGAAATTTAATGTAGTTCATAATCTCTCTATTTATTGAATTTAATATGATTCTAAACCATATGTTCCTAAAAACACATCATTTATAAAGGGAGTGTATAGAATTGTGTATAAAGGCTGAAAGAGAAAACTAAAAAGATATACATTCAAAGAAAGTGGACATCCACCAACGCGAGGTTTGTGCGCCTACAAGCGATGGAAAACATGGTGGCCACCTTAAAAGCATGGGAATGATTGGACAAGTATTATTTAGCCACAAGTCACCAATCAAGGCTGCTACTCAATGTAACTTTGAGTGGTGGATAGGCCTCAAGGGCAAGGTCAATGGCCTTAACATCTCATCCTTGCTTGACCCTTCTTATTATGAGGATGAGAAAATATAAGGGGAAAGAAGAAGCTAGAGATAGCAATAAAGCAAGTTAATCAAATAAATAAAAAATTCAAGTGTGCATTGAATACAAAGATTTGCAATCTCAAATGAAAGTATAACTTGAGGTTCAAGTGTAAAGTTCAAATTCCAAAAGTATAGCACTTGTTGGAGTTACTACCCTCCATTTTTGGTACCATGATCAGGTTAGTTATGTAATAGAAAAGCCGATCCTTAAAAAACTAAAAACATTTACCATCTCGCAACACAAGGCCAATTATGAAGATTTGCATTAGACTAATTTAAGGGCAAAATCCTTCCAAGAACCTCTTGAAATCATTTCATGAACCCCTACACCAAAGAATCACATGGGAGCTAGAGTTTTATCCCACTTTATTTACAAAAGTTTTATATGTATTAGAAAAATAGTATGAGTAATGTGTCAGTTAGATTTGATATGTATATTATCTTAGGAATGGAATTTGCATCTAATGTGGATGAATTACTACATCTACAATTGCCAAAACAAATTCATCTCAAATTTTAGAACATTTGTTTATGTTTATCCCATTGCGTGGTGTGACATTACTACTCAGTATTATAAAAGTGAAAGTTTATCATTATTTTGCTTGAAATCTGTTAAATTAGCAAACATTTCAAATGCTACTTGGGTTAGCCAGCCTAGTTTAGTCCTTGAATTCTTCCCAGTTGTTTTCCCTGTGAGACATACGTCTCCTTACACTCTGCTCTTGTAGGACACGCCCAACTTTTACTCGAGCTGTGTCATGTGTATCATGCGTGGCTCACCACACAATGTGGCGAGCCACGCGTGACCTATGGTGCAACCTGATAGGGGTTAGGCACTCAGGCTTCTCTCGCTCACTTTCATTCTTAACATTCGTATTTTCACCTCGATGTCTCACTCGTTCAACTCTTGATCCTCCCCTCTCACATATCGAGAGCCCCGCCCCTCACAGCTCTTGAGAGCCGCGCCCCTCACAACTCTCGAGAGCTCGCGAACCCCCCAGCGACTAAGTGTCGCGCTCTCTCCCCCTAAACCCGAGTGCCCTCGCTCTTGGGTCACTTCCTCCCTTGGTCCCTCTCTCTCTCTCTCTCTCTCTCTCTCTCTCTCTCTCTCTCTCTCTCTCTCTCTCTCGCTCGCTCGCACGGGCCAGTGTGGCCACGTTCAACAAAACCATTAGATTATTTATAAACCATTGAACTTACACTAAATAAAGACATGTAGTTAATTTGAATAAATTATCTATATGAGGGATTGAAACCCATTTTCCTTTTTATATAAAAAATGGAATGTAGGTGTTTGAACTAATTTATTTTTACCTTTGAAATAATGTACAAAACGTTAAAGGAAGTTTCCTAGATTTATTCAAGTTCAACTTGTTTCTAAGAAATGCATTGAAATACTAGAATTTCCTAATTCTATTTCATAATTGAAAATGAATTTTTTAAGAGTATATTATAGGTTACTTTACATAAAATATCAGGTATGCCTTTTGATTCTCCCCTTATACACATCCAAAAATGCGTTCAAGGTGTTAATGAATGGATTAATGTGAGATGGTATGGACCTCACTCATTTTTCAACATGTCAAAGAGTTTCACCTAGGAACGAGAAATGTTTTTGAAAATATTTAGGAGTTATACAGCTATACCCTATGGCACTTGGATTTTGATTATACATAATTTTGGTGTCAAACTTTTCAACTCATTTTTTATTCATCAAATTGGAAAAGTATAACCTAATGCATTACTTTAGGTCCTCGACAACCAAAATATGGTTAAACATCGAAAAAAAAACCCCCAAAAAAGCACAAACAATGGTTCACGACCACGTCTTAGAGGCGAAATGCCACGGAGAGCATGTTTGCGTGTAATCTCACGTAGTCTTACTCGACTAGCCTGACACGGCCAGCCGAGTAAGGTTAACGCGGCCTCAAACACCACTCATTGACGGTTTTTGAGACCGGCCATCATCGAATTTAAGATGACAGTTTCTTCGTGCAATGAACTTAAAAGTGCCACCTAAATAACTTTAATCCAAAAAACCATGCTCAGAAATCACGATGCCCTAAATGATGGATTTAAAAAAACCAAAATCCAAGTGAATTAGGGTAAATTATTATTTTTCCATGTTTATGGGTGTCATTAATTAAATGATTATTTTTTCAGTAGTTATATGTAAGACAATATGATTTTTATAATAGAAAATATGTTGCAATATTGTATAATTATAGAAATACTGAATGTTTTAGTATTTCTTAAAGCATTTCTCAAACGTCAGTTTTGAACACTCCATGGTTATACAAGTGATGAAATTTCTACTTCTATCAGTTATGATTGTTTCTAAGATCATAGTGAGGTTTCATCATATTTCATGATATCAAATGTGGATTCAATTTTGAAACTCAGTTTTAAAATTCGAGGGAAATTTCTATGAGTCATGTTTTCAAATTATGTTGTGTTTGAATAATTTCTATTGCATTTATCAACAAAGATTCTTTACACTTAGTTCCAAACCAAAAAAAATCCCTTCAAGGTAGTTTGATTTTCTAGTTAATCAAATCATGGAAAGGCTTTATTGGTTTACATTTTCATTTGAGAAACCGAACTTTTTATGTTCTTATGTTTTCATCTGTTTAAATAGTTAATTTTACTATCCAGGTGTCTATATGTTTTGGAAAGATGTTATTTGATCTAAAGCTGTTTGGGAACCCATTGCATGTGAATTTTTGATTTATGAATGACTTGAAGGCCTTGTTTTGATGAATGAATCAAAGAAGATTCATCATTCACATGGTCACTTTTCAGGTTCATGTGAGGTCACTATGGTGTAAAATATGACTCATGAATGATTTTTTGAGTTTTTATCTGATTTAAATAATTTGGATTGGACATGTGGTGTTTAAGGAAGATTATCTATGATGGTGGTGGAACATTTAGAGGTTTTGAAGGATGTTAGAATAAGTAGTTCTGAGTATGTTTCTTTGTTCCGTTTCTGGTCACTTGTAACTATGGTTGAAGGGGGTGATGTAGACGACAAATTTAGTACTTAACGGTGCTGAGAGATCGATGGATTCGGCCGTCTTCCAAACAAACTCTGTGGGATCACGCGGCATTCGTTGAGGCGTTTCTACGGGGTGCGTCGATTGGCTCTACTTCTCGGCCGGCTCGTTCAGCGAATTCGGCCGTTTCCCGTGGTGCTGCCGCGTCTTGACCGTCTTCTCCCCGCGGCATCAGCATATTCGTCACATGCCCTGACCAAGCACCAAGCACATGCCGCGAATGAGTTGCCGCTTTCAGTCACGGCGGTAGACGGGCGGACGTCGCGAGGGTGCCGCCCATCCCGGTTCATGCGGGCCACGGCTGGGAATGGGTGAGCGGGAACATGATCGAGACTCACCTACTTGCTGACATCAGCGACGACGGAGCCGAGAAATTTCCTTCCCGGAAAGTGGGTGAAACATGGAAGAAAATATCCAGATACCCGGGTTCAGAAACCAAACTCGTCAAGCCCCCCGTCGCCGAAAAATTGGGCACAGGTCGCCCCGCCTTTCATTTTTTGAAACCCAAAAGCCCCGCATTTACATTTTGGATCACAATAAACCCCGCGATGGCCCGTGGGGTTGATTGTTTCATCACAATATACCCCGACATGAGGGGTACATTATAACGCCACAATATACCCCGTTTCCGTATTGAGTCGTCTAAGGTATTTTTAGCATTTTTCATATTTCTCGGAACACGTCCTAAGAAACAGAAGGAGGTGTCTTCTTATCGGTAGGTGTCGTCTTTGAATTGCTCGCGTGTTTGTTTTTCAAACCCCCCCTCCCCAAATGACGTTGTGCAATGTATCCGCCCGACCCCCACCCCCCCAACCCCCCCC